>JAGJRP010001048.1:0-22699 GCA_022832235.1 Lepidurus couesii
CCAGCTCAGTTTATAGTTGTATTTATAGAAGTTTCAACGTTTAATACATTACAAGCCTTGTAATCGGATACAAGCCTTGTAATCGGATACAAGCCTTGTAATCGGTTACAAGGCTTGTTCCGATTACAAGCCTTGTAATCGGAAGGTCGTAGGTTCGAATCCAGGTCGAGGGAATTTATTTCGTCAAAAAAACAAAATATTAAAGCTCCCTTTCTCTGTACCTTATGCCTTTCCGGCAAGGTTGCTATACCCATATTCGATACTGTGAAGCTTCGGCATCACGAGCTCGAATATTGGGGATAGGAAACCGAGCAGGGGAGGTGGGAACAGGGGAAGGGGCGAGGCTCTCAATTTTTTAAGGAAATATTGTAATTGTAATAATGCAAGCTTCTAGAGTACAAGGTATGGTTGTACCCGAACCATCATATTTTTATAAATCGAACAAAAGAATAATGTTACGCACGAGTACATCCATGGTACACGTACACCAGCTTCGTTCATATGTTGCATTTATAGAAGTTTCCATGCTTTTCTAAAATAAGCGCGTGACCGAGTGGATAACACGTACGACAGGAGGCCCAGAGGTCCTCGGTTCGATTCCCGGTCGAGGCACATTATTTCGTCGAAAAAAGCGAAATATTAAATGGCTCCCTTTCCCTGTTCCTTCCCGGCAAGCTTCTATTCCTATATTCGAAATTGTGATGCTTCGGCATTATGAGCTCGAATATCGGGGATAGGAAAGCAAGCAGGGGAGTTGGGAACAGGGGAAGGGGCGAGGCTCTCATTTTTCCACGATTTTTGAAGGACCCCTTGATACAACATTATTCCTTATGGAGAAAAGCCCTGAAAAAGCTTTCCCAGCTCGAAATGGAGCCACGCACCCTTTTTTGCCGAATCCACCAATAGGACTCGACCTTTTTTTGGTAGGCCCCACCCCTTTGAGCGGATTTTTTGAAAAATCACGCAAAAATGTTACAATTTTCCGCTTTTATTGCAAAAATTACAAAAATACCATTTCTAGAAACTAGCTTTTACGGGAAACTTTTTGGTACAACAAATAAGGAATTTCGGCGGGAAGCAAAACATCTCATTTGCATAATTTTAGTATCCAATTTTCGAAGCTTAGAAAAGCCACAGAACGAAAATTCCAACAGATTTTAAGAACTTAGCGGTAGAGCAGTATTAGGAAGGGGTAAATTGCTACAAAACACATGGGAAACTAGCGTTGCAATTCTACTTAATCCTCAAAAATTGTATAATAATACACAAAGTCGAACCCAAAAAACTGCTATGCTGAACATCGGGACCACTTCAATGCGTCAGTCTTGCCCTAAAGTACAACAGCCGCAGTAAGAGAAGGGTTAACAATTGAAATGTGAACACAAAATTTAAATGATCAGTTCTCCAATTTCTTATATAATTGACGAAAGATGAGTTTTAAGCCAGACTTCCATATAACGACCAAATTCACAGCCAGAAGATCCACCGGTTTGTGAAAGCAGCAGTAGGAATCTAATATAGGCTTTTCTTCTTTCTGTATCCACTCAAAGCAGAAAGCCACTAACGTTTGACAGAACCTATAAAGATAAATACGTTAGGCCTGCAATCAATTTTAACAGATTTATTACAAGGAAATTTGTGAAATTCTTCAGCATTTGGCACAAATTCTTCCAACGTTAAAACGGCACAATCCAATAACCACAATCTTGGTCGTGGTAAAATCTTGGCCGTAGACACAAGGACGATTCGACAGAAGGACGACAGATTTATAACCATCTCAGGAGTCAATGGCATATCACGTTGAACAAATATCTGCTCATAATTGGCTAATCACAGAAATTCAACACTATTAATAATTGCGTCCTCAAGGTCAACGCGCCGCGACGTATGGAGGACGGACCTATTATATTACTTTCATTATTACGAATCTATACATTTCTATTGAATTGTTAAAAGATCAAAATACCTTTCCGAAATCCCATACTTAACTCTCCCACGTGGTACGTCATGCTTTCACTCAGCTTCGTTTGCATTCAGGCACAAGGCTATAGGCGAAACATTAAGGATGTTTTTCCTAAGAAAAATATAAGAAGAAGAATAAGAATTGCAAACTGGAGCTAAATTAGACAAATCGTCTGTTACAAACGTAAGGAAACGTCTACGCACCCAAACATTTGAAATGAAACAACACTCCAAAACAAGCCCAAACCCCTAAATTGAGCAAAATTAACGCTTGTGTATCAAAAGGAATGTTGCGCTTAACCAAAAATAGATTAAGATATCCAAATTTAGCTTAAAAACACAACTATCCTAAAACTTAATCATGACAAATCTAAATCCATAACTCCCCCACGTGGTACGTCATGTTTTTTACTTAGCTTAATTTGCATAACTGGTAAACACAAGACCAGTGGGCGAAGAATTGAGGGTGTCTCTATCTCCTAAGGGAAAAAAATCGCGAACTGGAACAGAAAACTATGACAAAGAATAACACCAACAGCATCTTGCTTGAACTTGCCCAGCCTAAATGTACTACAATCGTCCATTTTAAGCGTACTAAAATGCCTACATGAACAAACCACTATAGGATTACGTATACGAAGATAAACTTCTATACTGCGGCCCAAACATTTGAAACACCGCAATCAAACCACACCGAAGCTTCACACACGAAGCTAAACTAACGCTTATGTGCCAACAGGAATTATTATGCGTAACACAAACAGAGTAAAATTAACATACCTTAAAAACAGAACTGTCCAAAGAGTTAGTCATGCCAACAGCCCAACACATCCATCACGTTCGGCTGTGCGAGCGCGACTGCGAGGCGAGGTTAAAAGTCGACTCGAAAGTAGGCTTGAAGTCGGCTTGGAAGTAGGCTTGCAAGTCGGCTTGGAAGTAGGCTTGCAAGTCGGCTTGAAAGTTGGCTTGCAAGTCGGCTTGAAAGTTGGCTTGAAAGTCGGCTTGGAAGTCGGCTTGGGAGTTGGCTTGAAAGTTGGCTTGGAAGTCGGCTTGGGAGTTGGCTTGAAAGTTGGCTTTGAAGTCGACTTGGAAGTTGGCTTAAAAGTCGACTCGAAAGTCGGCTTCAAAGTCCAAGTCTTCAAAGTCTGTGAAAAACTTGATCCCTAGTTAGGGGGGAGCGGTTAAAGTTAAACGGATCGGTCTGATCACTCAGCAAATACCTTGAAAAATACATATTAATTTCATAATTTTCTCCCACTTTCATGAAATTCATGTCGAGCTTCGTCGCAGTCGATACGTAAATCTTCGCCTCTCTGATCGGATGCCATTACACTTGGTTGCTTGCGTCGTGGATCAACTGGAGGGAAAAGATAAGCAAATGTAAGAATGCAAATAAATATACATAATTTAGTATAGGCAATAAAGCTTACTTGGCTTTCTTGCGCTGAGGACTGATATACCAAACACGAGCAGATATATATACCCGAATTTCATTTCCCTGAAGAGTGGTGGGAAAGCAACCTACGGTTAAACTGCCTATAAACTACGTGGCGTGCTAAAATGTCTGATGAAAGATTTTTATTTGTCTTATAAAGATTGACTAGTCTTAAAGTTTCGGGTGGCCGGTCGCTCTTTCACTTTTCGTCCATAGGCTTTGAATCCGGAGTGTGTTTTACAATTTTTTTTCTTTTATTATAGCTGGCGTAGGCTCTCGCCTGTTACCGAAACTATATTGTCAATTCCGATTATACAAGNGCCACCTGAAACCAAAGAGTCTAATCAGGCCTCTCGAGGCTGATTTACCTTCATTAGTGGCGAAAGGGGTTAAACTTATCGTTTACAAGGTGAAGGTAGGAGAAAGGAACGTCACAATTCCCCAACCTGCCTTTCACCTTGTAAATGTTTGGTTTATGCTCTTTCACTACCTAATGAAGGTTAATCAGCCTCAAGAGGCCTGATTAGCCTTCTGTGGTTTTCTGTGTCTAGTTTTTTTTGCTCACCACAGTACAATTGTAGCCATCACTACAGTACTTTCGTTCGTTACACATGATGCGAAGACTCTTTTGAAATTGATTCTAATATCCGAAAGTTTGATTCTCATTTTGCATCGGTTCTTTAACATTTGATTCCATAAAGCGGCTGATTTTAATAACCAGTGAACACAATAAGCCGCATCTACTGTAGATTAAGGTAACGCGTAAACGCGACATGAAAGAAATATCACAAAGGGTAATTATTACCGAGTGTCAATGTAATAAAGTAAATTTAAATAATTTCGCTTTCACTCCAAAGTAACACAATTCATTCCTACGACCCTATTTACCTGGAAGTGGGCTCCAGAATGCTTAAAGAACACAAACGGTTACACACAATTATACTCCGGATTTTAAGAACTGAGCCACACTAAATACTGAATAAAATAATTGTGCAACAGGTCTCGTGGGCAGAAACCGGTCTAGCTTGTTCAAACGTAAGTGATCGAGTGCGACCTCCACATTAAATTTTCGCTATATATTCAAGGAACGTGGGTTTGCATAATGGACTGTATCGCTTCAATCGAATTCCAGAGGCAATGGCATCGCAACATACACTATACATTGTCCTTTATATACACTAGTCCTGCAGATTACATTTAGCTGACAGCGAAAGATGAAGAAGAGACACACGTGTTCTTATCTTTTATCTTCCCACTGTTTTGAGTTATCTTATCATGTGGGGTGCAAATCCTTACGTTTTATACGTAAGGCAGAACAACTGACAAGGTCAGGTTCAAAATAAACTTGCCTGGAAACACAATCACACCGTGGCTTGCAACAGAACAATCGAATAGCATAACACTTGGATATTGTTTGGTAAGTTATGATAAGAGCAGATCCAAAGCTCGATCTCGATCTACTTCAGCATCCACGATAGCCTTTAACACGCCGTCCTCCTCAAAACCTAGGGATATAAACTGTTCGGTCATTGCCAAGATCTTTTCTACATTCTCTTGCGCAGGCTCATCGACAAAGAACAAGATTTTCTCGACCCTCAAAAGGTTATGGCCTTTGTCCTCCATGGCCTGTATAAACAACAAGCTGTCCAGAACCTGATAGACAAATGTTAGCATTCGATTTAATAAGAAAGACAGAAATTTCAGGGTTTTACTTTTTTCTCATCTAACTTGTACGCTTTTACTAAACGGGATGCCCGAGCTTCCGGAAACCCCATATCCGCTAACTGACGAACTAATTTTCGACCATCGGCATCCAGTCCATCGTACGGATTCTCGAGCTCTGCCTGAGTTTTATAAAGTAGATTGGCACGGCTCGTAATCTGTATCTACGACAAACCAAGAGAAGACGGTTACTTATTCTTTTAAAGTCATTATTTGAAAGATTATTCCAAGACTTACATCGTCTGTGGAATGCAAACGGGGCGGTGGTGTACGTGTGCTTCGATAATCGTCAAACTTTACCCGAGCCTTGCCAAGACTACATGCAGTACTCTGCAGATCATCATCACGCGAACATTCGCTTAAGTCAGGTACACTTTTCGCTTGCCTCAGACTCAGATTTGCAGGGTTGGTAGGTGTGTGAGAGCTTGATAACGGCTCTTGGAACTGCGGGTGCGGGGTTGACCACCATTCAGCTGTGTTTGCATACGACCACTGTGGTTCGCTACTTGGCAAGGGATTATGCAAAGAAGGATTAGGAGCCTGCTGAGTTAGGTCGACTTTAGGTAAAGTCGGCTGCAAGAGTAAAGCAAGCTCTGCTTTGTCGTTAATGGTTTTTAACTCCAAATCTTCGAAAGGGGATGAGCTATCTCCTTCAAACTCAGCCAGGTTAAAAGGATGTAAATTAGACTTGAGCGCAATAGCCTGGGTAGCCTTGGGAGCAGCCATAGTGGGCTGGAGGATAGAACTAGTACGTGCTGATGTCGTGTTCGTGAAGACAGCAGGTAAGAGTTGCAAAATTTCCGCCGAAGAGATGGTTTGCGTTGAGCCTAGCTCACTCTCTGTAGATTCGACTTGCTTATCATCTTGCTCTTTAGTTGTTTTGACTTCTACTTCCGAGAGGCTTTTGGTCAACAATTCCTCGCGCCTTCGCTGACTTTTTGCGCGCTCTGCCGTCCATGCCTGGATTCGCCGAAGCGTCGCTAGCTCCAACGAAAAGTCATACTAATTGGAAGGATAACTGTAAATACTGCATGTATGCTATGATCAATGAGCCTATTCCTACTTGGTCAGCAAAAATATTTTGCAGATTTGGTTGTCCACTAGCTAGACTGGCAGGAAGAGAAACCTTTGGAGGGGGCCGATACTTCTCGCTAATTTTTACAGCAACACCTTCCAGATAACAAGCTAGTAGATTTTCGAGATGCGCGAATTAGTTAACATGGTCACGACCAGTACAATATTCGTTAGTTAACATAAGAACAAAATAATACAAAATAACGTTATAAAAGTAAAAAAAGGTAACATAAACAGATTAAACTAAATTAACAGAAAACAACCTCAGGAAATAGGAAAGTGCAAAAATAACAATAGGACGAAAATAAAAAAGACGGAAAAACAGAAATGACATAACCAAAGAAAAAGCTCATTGGCTGTTTGTCTTTGTCTCCTCTGAAAACGAAATTATGATACCCCGACAATTTCCTACTTTTGCGCGAAGATTTTCAGGAAAGCTCTTTTCGTTGACAAGGGAACAATTTCTATTATCAACTGATGTACAACAAAAGAAGAAAACCGTTTTATAAATAACAACATAATTAACATAATAGTAACGTACAAAAATTCTTATAGAATTTTAAAAAATAACATAACATAACGCAAACATTTTTGTTAATCAGACCCTATTAGAAGCAAATATTTAAAAAAGAAAAGGTAACTTTCACAGTGATTTCTTAAAAGAAATTCACTACATATTTATTCTGTCATATCTCATATGCAATCATTAGAATAAAAATATTTTCTCAACTCGACAGCTCAGGGAATTATCTTTACTACTTTCTGTCTTTTTTAAAATCTAGTTTGTTTGATTTCGCAAAGGATATACCTAATACAGGCCGGTTCGTAAGGATTATTCCAGTAAGGCGTCTTTTACGCATGATTTCAAGATTGTAACGTCTTACATCGGGAAAAGAAGCTATATAACGAATCCAGCAAGAACAACTTTAATTTGTCGAACCTCGGGAGAAACTGACGCAATAACGAGCAAAAAATAACACCACCGGTAATGAAGAAAAATATAAGAGCAGCAATGGTGATTCTCTAACCATCGCTTATCCGTAATGGCTTTAATAGTCAACAGATATAAGAAATATAACATGAATATAATCACAAGCCACGGAACCAAAGGCCACCCGCTTCACCCGGTAGCTTGAAGCGGGTGAAGCGGGTAGCCTTGTCATTATACAGTAGAACTCCGATTTTGTCAACCCCGATTATGGAAACTCCCGATTATGTCAACCACCCTCGCGCTGATTTTTTTTTTGCAAGCCACGTATACGCGTGTCACTGTTCGTTTCTTAGCTCTCGCGTAGATATTCTGTTGTGGATGCGTGCTGTTGTTTTCCACGATTTTATCTTTATTTATTTTTTATTTATTTATTTTCTCTTTATTTATTTAATTTTAACAGCCTAATACAACCCGTTTTCAACTTACTGACTACCGTATTTATCTAGATATTTTCCTGATTTTTTTAATTGAAAAAAAAAGTTTTCCGATTTTGTCAACTATCCGACTTATCAACTACCCTCCGGTCCCGATCGGTTGACAAAATTGGAGTTCTACTGTACAATAATTTATTAAGCAACGCTGCGAGACAATCCGGAGCAATGCCTCTAGGTTAGGCTAGACTAGATTAATCTGGCCTAACCGAACTTGGATTTCAGTGTTCCTTTTTTGGACCTTATCTTACACATGCAAAGTTAAAACATACAATTTTCTGAGAATTCTTAATATAATAGCGAGATGACGTTCACTAGAAAAAACAAGACTAAAGAAAAGAACTACAGGTACAGACAAACAGCCACGAGCCAGGAAAGCCAAAACTGTCACGTGTCAGTGTCAGTCACAGACACAGAGAACAAAAGGAAGCAAAACGTTTGACTAAAACACTTACCTGCTTTTATGTCCATTTTCAAACTGTCCAATATATAATTGTCGACAAACAAAAACGCAGTAGAAATGATTCTGAGCTTATCTAATGTAATAGTGAGCAGCCCAAAAATATCACAATGTAGAAAGCCAAAAACTGTTCTTGTTTATTTTGACATCCTTCGTTGATCCGCCCACCAAGTGATGCAAGTCAGGGACAAGGTGGCGCCACTTGCTATACTAGCTTTAATGATCAAATCATTGAAGTACTATATTCTTTAAACTCGTTGCTGTTTTAAGAATACCTAGTCAGATGACTGAAAGGAAAATGACAAAATCCTAAGATTACAATTATTATTTCTTAAATCCCCTTTTCTTAAAACGGAAGAATCCTCTCCTTCTAATTTCTTCGAACAGTCGTTTCGCAGTCATCGACCACAGTGAGGCTGGTATGGCAAAAAGTGCAGCGGTGACGGTCGCTCTGCAAAAATGGAAGACAAAAATCACGACGTAGTAGAGGGCACAGAAATATAATTAAATATGAGTTCCCATTGGTTTATGGTCCGTTTCCATTTTATGTAAAATCGAGAAATACACAAAAAATAAATACCGTAATATTCAATCGTCTTAGTTACAGGTTTTAACCTGAGGGTTTGTTCAGATAGGTAATACTAAGTATATGACGGATTCATTTCCTCAGAAAAGTAACATGGGACCACGATCCGTACTGAGGTAAAAAGGACTTTGCAGTCGCATAGGGTATTCAGTCTTACAGAAAAATTAGCCCTAGGGAAATCTTAGGCAATAAACGGCACTTATAGTGACAACAATTAACGTAAGCTTCCGGTTGAAGAACTTTAACGAACAAGTTCCGCACGAACGCGCAATCATTTGAGAGGTAACGTGGTGACCATTCACATGAAGCCGTACACTGGCCCAAGGTCCTTCTGCGACCGAGCATATATAGTCTCCTTCATCGTCACTCTCCACCTGAAAAATATCTAAACGACTACTTAACGTATATAAACCAGAGGTGACTGTTTTCTTCGTTCGAGCATTCTCCCCAACAATGCGCCCTTGATGACTCCAGGTCAAGGTTTGAGGTAGTTTGGGAAAATCATTAGCTGTGCAAATAAGGCTAACGGTTTCTCCTGGACCCAACGTTCTTTCTGGTGGCCCGGGTATCTTGACGGTTCCGGTACTTGTTTTCTCTCCCAAAGTCGGGACGCCAAAATATGGAGAATCCCTAGCTTGATCCCGAGGGTCGTTATCTATAACGAAACATCCTTACTATACCTTAAAAGGCATTACAAGGAATAGTCAGCTGTTACCCAAGACTATCAAAGCTATGGCAGCAAACAATTTTGGGTCCGTATTTACCTAATCAGTAAAGAGTCTTTAGAAAACTGTCATTATTGTGTACACGTACTTGACACTCGTAGATTCCCTGATCGGATTTTCGAACGTCGTCAATTCTTAAGTGCCACAAATCCGAATTGGAGGGATGCAGAGCATTAATTCGATCATCGCTTGTATATACGGCCAAGCCCGAAGACAAAATTGCCAAATCTCTCTGTCGGATCCAAGAAACCTATTCGTTATAATAGTGTATAAAGCATGGGATGACAAATACAAGTACACTCAGATCATACGGTTTTATCGCCGAGGTGCCGGACGACGCATGTTAACAGAGATGCTTGTCCCGCCATGGAAGTAACGTTCAAAGCTGGGCCGAGCAGTTGAGGCGCTGCTGCGTGCAGCCCTGCATACCACACAAACAAATAAATCAGCCACATACTTCCATGATAGTAATAAATGACCAGAGCCCAGCTTGCGCTGAAGATCAATGACTCATATTCGCTTGGACTAAACTGTGGGCACTTCCGTCACAATTAGGTCCAATTGTTTTGGAAACGGTTCGTTATACACGCAAACACATTTTAACGAGACGATGCTAAGTTTAGAAGCGAACGAGAAAAGTCCCTAGCTGGCGAATTTCTTATAGTGCAAGAGAACAATTCATCTTCGTCCTTCGGAAGCCGAACACGTCCGCCTCGCTACTATTAACGGAAGAATCATGCACTGGTGACCAGGTATATTATATGCGTGGTCTGTATATCCTGTACAAAACAACGAAACCTCTACAAAGCTTACACTTCCCACTGTTCTAAACTGGTTCGGTAACTTGTTCTAAATTCACACCTGATAGCCTTGCGGCGCTTCTTGTTGACAATGGCTTAATTAAAATATGAGATGACATTGTTGCTTATTGATAAGCAATGTCGTGACTATAGCTGAATAATTAGTGTAATGCAAGAGCGTTTAAACATACGGTGTTATAATGGATATTTGAAGCTCAATCACGCGCTGAAAGCATGTTGGTTTGTAGCTTATTTGTTTCTTCATACATCTACACCTTTTTCAAAAGCTAAAAGTGTGTTCTCCCTTCTCCTGCTCTCCTTTCTCAAACAGGATACAGTAGATGACAATGTAATACTGAAATCAATTAAATATAGTATCGATATAGAAGGAATGTAACCATAATCTATTCATCTTTGTTTGAGTGCAATGTCCATTGCAGTAGGAGCTATAGGTACCCAATTTAATCTTGTGCAACTAAATCGCAATCGGACATAATTTGTACCATACGAACCTATATCTATTAGGGAGGTAATACCCAAAGACGTATAAACCGTAATATCAGACTCTAAAGTCCGTTTATAGTTAAAAGCTTCTTAAATAATAGCCACAAATTGCAGATTTGATATGCATATGGAGACGCCCATTTTTAGACCGAAGAAAGTTCTTGATTATTCTAAGACTGATCAGGACTTTTAGGGTTATACTGCTCGAACTGCGTTCCCATAAAGTTTGGCACGAAAATACGTGTTAGCGCAAGAGTGCTGGGTTCCAGACATTAATTGTACAACGTGTGGAGCAAAAGCAGCACTTTGGCGTCCGACCTTTCCCATACGGAATCACATTCTCATTCGTAAAAGCTGAAAATAAAACTCGAGGTGTCTGCCATGTCCGTTAAGGTTGTGTCCTCGCGAAAAGAATTCTTTTCTAATGAACGTACGCTATACAGGACAAAATGTTTCTTTTCCTTACCAATTTGCATATCTGAATATCAGTTTCAACAGAACTACCAGCATATATTATAGTCTCGAATTTTCGATTGGACGTATACGGAGCGTTTCCGTCACACATGTAAAAAAAAAAATTCAAAGTCTTACATCTCTCACACTGCTCTTAAGCCCAAATGAAACCCGTTTTTGAATGTTCTGATAAGTAAGGCTTTATCACCTAAATTAAAAAAAACATATAATTTGTCGTAACATTACGATAAGATTTTATAGCTCACTCCACATTCCCACGACTTTTTTAGGGAAGAAAAGAACGCGACCTAACAACGAAACAAATAAGACAATATTCAAACATATAAATCTAGCAGCATAAAATCCTTTAATATAAGCATTTAGACATGGTTATACATTAAGTGCGTGTAGCAAGACGAACTTCCTGACTTGCCTGCGGTGAGAATTTTCGCCCATCCATCACCAGTGCAGACAGGGGCATCAACGTAAGATACCTGATCCGCCTTAGCGCGTCACATGTCACTAGGGCTCCATCTGAGGGTGTTTTATCCACAGATTGTCTAGTGCAACCGCAGCCCTAGCATTTACTAAGAGTAGGCAGATGTGAGTATGCAGGGCTACTACGATGACTAGCATGACAACACAACGGAAGAAAAAATGCACCCGGAAGGACAGTCATAGTTTCCGCGGGAGCACGTTTTGTGACTGCACCAGGGGCGTCGCGAGGGGGGGGGGTTGGGGGGTGAACCCCCCAATAGTTGACGATTTTACCGACTGTATCATACAGTCAGTAAAATCGTCAACTACAGTCGGTAAAACTAAGTAAAACTAAGGTCTCCACCCCCCCAATGGAAACCCCCTCGCGACGCCCCTGGACTGCACCCACATTTCGCCTCCTCTTTGTGGCAAATTATTACATTGCTGCGTACGATCTGTCCCCGGTTAGCTTGTCGTCCATGTCTTTTTTTCATTGCAAATAGGCGTTGTTACAAAACAAAATAAACGTCCTACTATTAACTAGCCTGAAGGGTCTATACAGATACTTGTCCGCCGAGTTCTTATTGGTGAAAAAGAAACAAAACGTCTTTCTGCCGGGTTGCTGGACCCTGTACCTATTTTTACATGTATACTTTGGCCTAATGAGCCAGATCGAGCATGTTTTGCGGCTCCTTTCAGTTATTTTCCTTTTAGCGTCCCTTTGTCTTCGCTCTTACCTGTTGTCAAAAGTCCCATGACAAGAGCCGTAATGAAGGGCAGATAAACCCACGCAAAATTAAGATCACGAAACGTAGACTGTGTCCGTGACAAGAACTTCATAATCTTTTAAGATTAACCCGTGATACATTCTGGTACTTCACTTTTCCTACTCGCATCACATCCCGAGTTTAGTAGCTTAGGACACATTTGCTGAGATAAAAAAAAATAACGTAGAGTGAACTGTTGCGTATAAATACGGTAGGTGCACTGTACCTCAACTCCAAATCCAACTTGGGTTGGCTAAGTAGAACTATGGCACGGAACGGCCGCGCAAGAAATGCGAACGTCTTTACAGGCTCACTTACTACGGAAAGTTCTCTGGCCATTAGCCAAGAGTGCGAACTCGACTAACACATAAACTGACGGCCCCCGACCCGCTCCCGGACAAAACTATCCCTCCCAACGTTAGTTCAGGGCTGATGAGGTTTCTCGAAAGAAGAAAGAGAGAGCGAGAAAAGAGCACACGGACAACCAATATAGCGACTACGTTATTCTGGGGTTCTACGCTTGCTTGTTTGCAGAAGATGCGTTTTTACGTGTGTGAAAGAATAAAAGAGTGTGTGGATGGGGGTCCACCACCACCATAACCATAGAACCGCCTGAATGCAGCCTTCGCCGTGTTGTCGCTAGCCTTTCTTCTGTCCTTTATCCAAACACATTATGCTAGAGCAAAAAGGGAGGAAAGGAATGAGGCAATTAAGGAGCTTCGCCAGGAACCCCGGCGTCCCCCAAAACTTTTGCTCATCAGCAGTACAATGCCATCCGCCTGCGACCTAATCTGGCACTCGTACAAACGGATCAACCTTTTGCCACAAAATTCTTCGTAAATTTACCGCCTTCTTTCGTCACTGGCCATCACGAATAATAGCAAAAATGTTATGTATTGATGAAAGATTTACAATACCAACTTTTCGTACGATCCGAGCCAGTGCAAACAAGCCTTGGAGCACGTCAGTGACTTGATATACACTACCAACCGCGATAATGCCGTAGCATGAAGTGGCGGTGTTTCTGCACCCGCTGCCAACAAACACATCCAGCCTTGGGGTTCATGCGGGGCCATATGAATCGCTTTTTGCGCTAAACGAGAAGCCAACAGGGGTTTGCTTGACCGTAGATGACCTAAGCTGGATAAACATGTCACTTGACTGAGCGATACATCCAGTAACGATGAAGCCAGTTCTAGTTGCGAGGCTTTACTTGCACACCGCCACAGCAAATCATTCTGGCCCTGCCAAAAATGTCAAACAAGCATAAAAAAATAGTCTATGAAGAAAAGTAAACGAGGTATACCTCATTCAAAGAGCTCTGTTGTGCGAGATGGATACAAACGTGGTACCACAACGAGGCCAAATCAGGACGTGCGTGGAGCGCTTTGGACCATTCTCGTAATGCTAACCGATTTTCGCCAGCAGTAACTTGCTTGGCGGCGAGAAGCAAAGCAATGCTAGGTAAATGCGACGAGTTTTGCCAATGTGCTTTTAACTCGTTGAGTGCGGCGTCCGTCAAAGTGGAGTCGGACTGAAGTAGTCCCAAACTCGCCAACGCAAAAACACCGTGAATCGAAGCAGGCTCTATGCTGCAACTGCAAGTTCCAACATAGAAAAGTTACGAGGTTGGAAAGTGGAAGAATGTTTCAATATGCCAAAACGTTTCTTTTCACCTTTCGAATAACAGGTTTTGAGCTTTGTCGTAATTCTGGGTCCGGATAGCTAAGGCTGCTAACGCGACTAATAAATGAGACCGGTTGGCTTCGTCGGGGACCAGCCATTCCAAAGCGGCTTCATAAGTGGCGCAGGCATCCTCCGGGTGGTTAGCTATGAATACATTTTGTTCAAGAAAAAATTAGCAATAAAAGTAGAAATAAGGTTTAGAAGACAAAATCAAGATACCTTTGTAATGGGCCAACCCAAGACCGCAAGCCGCATAGAACTCGGATTTAACCAAAGCTGAGTACGTCACCACTGACTCTTCGTGCTTACCCATAGCATTCAATACCCGGGCCAGATTAGTTTGCACTTGTTCCTTCCACTCTTCCTGCTCTACGCCTTTCTCCGTTAGCAAAGCAAAAGCGCGCCGAAAAGACGCTTCAGCCTGGCGAAACAGCGCTTGTCTTTCGAATAACAACCCCACAAAGTTGTAGGCACAAGGATTTCTCTCACGTTCGCCTAGACAGAAACTATTATAAAACAAAATAGCACCAAGCAAAATAACTTACTTAAATATCTGGTCATAGCATCGATAGCGGTAGGAATGGCGTTCATTTTTTCAATGTTATAGACATAATGAGGGGTGTTTTTCAACTCCAAATTGGCCAAAGTTTGTAGAACATGGTAAGCGTAACCAATCGCCCCTTCAGTTGACTCCTGAAGCAATACCGTGTGGCGGAAAAGATCCATTGTCTCTGCATGTTCGAGACTTTCAGCAATCATAGCCTATATGAATTCCAAGAGAAGACAATAAGCTTTTTTTTTTGTTAAAAAAAAATATGTATTTCTTACCTGTCCTACCCAGGCTCTCGCATAATCGGGCTGATCATGCTGTGCTTGTTGGAAAGCTCTGTGAGCTAACATCATGTCAGCGTGAGGTAATTGCAATTTCCAGGATTGTAAATAAAGTGCGCCCAAATTTGTCCACGCGACTGGGTCCTTATGATGCAGACGATCTTTATTACCGTGCTTCAAGCTCATAATCCATGAATGCTGCGCCAAGGCGGGATTTTTTGGAGCGCATATCAGTCCTAACACGTGCCAATGCGAGGACTCCTGGGGACTCAAGCTTACAGCCTAAAAAGATCCCAATCAGACGAAAGTTTTCTCGCGGGACACACTGCATGCCTTTTTAGCTGCAGCTTCAGCCAAGGCTTGCAAATGGGACTGATCTTCCAGCGAATCGGTCAAGCTAGTTTGCTGGTAATACGCCAAAGCCAAGTTGTGCCACAAGGCGGACATAGATGGTTTCAGTTTTATAGCTTTGCAGAACATCCTAGCGAACATTTAACCGTTAGTCGATTTCTTATGACACTTTTTAAACGGAGAAGACCTGGCTGCAAGACGCATAATAGCTTTTTTGTCCAAAACGATGTGATTAGCAGCCCATAAGTTAACGTTATCCGTAAATAAACAGGAGCTAACCGTCAAAGAGACCGATTTTTTAGCCAAACCACGTAGCAATAGACAGGTATGGCCGACTGAAGTCCATAAGCAGGACATATCAGGTCTTAACTGTATGGCTCTTGAAAAACAAGTCAGTTAAATTTTTTTAAAAAAGGAAGCAAAAATATCGTATTACCTTGTGAGATGCAAAACAGCTGCTTGGCAGTTATCGAGAGCACTTCCTGGTCTTCCTTCGCTCAAATATAATTGCGCTTGCAGTATTAGAGTTTCTGCTAGGCCTTTAAGGGACGGAACAAGCGTCAACTCGTTGGCTGAAGCGAGCACACTTTCGTAGCGTTTTAAAGCTTCATCAACATCTCCGATCATCTGAATCAGAGACATCCCTGAACGTAAGAGAAATTGGATCGTGGATCTCAAGTGAATACCTGGTGAGCAAAGGCAATTTGGAAATCGGGGTACGCTGTAGGTTTCCCGGCAGTTTGCAGAAGCTCTGCGGCTTTTTGAAACGCTTTCAAAGCAGCTGTATACGAGCCGCGTTGGACATATGCGTCAGCCAAAGCTTCCCAATACAATCCATCATTAGGTTGCGTTCTGACAGCATTTTGTAAGCTAAACACGCTTTGGCTCACATCTCCCTTTTTCAACTGCAGCAACCCCAAACGTAACCAGGCCCATGGAGGGCCATGAATCTGAGTCACGGCTCGTAACAAGGAAACATGATTATCCTAGAAATGGCAATAAACTAACCCAGAATCCGAGCATATTTTTGTAAAGGATTTACAATATCATTGACTGCCTGGTATGAGTCGCTTAACGTCTTTGCAATTTTCATGTCCGTAGGAGTTAAAGTCAAGGCTTTCTGTAGACACCTCAAACCTTTTTCTGGATCGCCAGCTTTTTGGCACAGCAAAATGCCTAACCGTCTATAGACTTCGCCAGCGTACGGGTAAAGCTTAGCGATCTGCAAAACTTTGAACATGAGTTACACGGGTATTCAGTGAAAATCAACGTACTTTGACTAAAGTGTTGGCACTTGCTTTCCAACTAAAGGCGACTTCTTGACAGTGTGCCAGAAAGAGAAGAGAGGGCAAGTTCAAGGTATCTTCAAGCTGCTCTAGGAATTTGACGGCATCTATGACAAAACCTTCGCCTTCCAAACATTCCGCTTCAAGGAGTTGGACATCATCGTGGCGCTCATCCGCACACATACTTTTTACTTCTTCGAGCAAAGCACGCGCTTGTACCACATCGTGCCTTCTAACATGTATTCTTGCCAAACAGACCTTTGCGTTAACTTGCTTCGGATATTTATCCAAAATTTCCATTGCAAGCTTTTCTGCTTCTTCCAAAGACGTCCCATCGCAGCTGATACATGCTTGAATTAGAGCCAGCTTCGGAGAAAGGCTCGAAATATCTAAAGATATCCATTTACGCGCGATTTTGGCTGCTTCTTCGAACAGCAACGCTTTTTGCAAAGTGTCGTACAGTAATTGATGAAGACGAGGGTTTGTCTGATCCTGTGCAACGGCCAAACTGAAATAATTCTTTGCCTCCATCAGCTCGTTTTTTATTGCGGCTAATACGCCTCGAATAGCTGCCGAGTTCTCGACAGGCATGCGTTCTGTGACAGCTTCTATTTCCTCTACGATTGCTTGACCATTTTCCGCGAATTTTCTTACGTAATGATCGGCAAGTGTTTGCAATGCAACTGAAGCATGAGGAAAACTTTGAAGCATTTTGCGAGCTTCTTCTACAGCTTCGCTTGTTTCCAATAAGGTAATCAGTTTGGACCACCGTCCTTCATTGATAGGCGAATCAGACGAATCAATCGAGTGCTTCAAAGCTTCTATAAGCTATCGAAAACATTGACTGAATATGAATAAAGCAAATTTGTTAGTATTTACCAAGGGTTTTTCCTCAGTTGGTAAATCATCTCGAAGGAGTAATAAATTGGTAGTAATAATCCAAGCATCTTTGGCATGAAATTCATCTTTTGTCTCTTTTGCTTTCTGAACAAGAGATTTCAGGACACTTAGACCAGAAGACGTGTTACCGGACTCGAAGTACAAAAGAGCTAATTTTTCGGATGCCAGGCAGTATTTCGCCCAATCACTAAAAGAAGCATTTGTCAGCAAGGTGACTGAATGCCTGCATTAAGAATTATTACTTGCTATAAAAAGTCTGCAGCTTGTGGTACGCTTGAGTTAAAAGCTCCGAGTGTTCTTTGCCCATTGTTTCCCCACCAGTCGACAAGGTTTTCAAGCCCTCAGCTTTTCTTTTTTCTAAAAATGCGACCAAACCTTGCCATGCAGAAGGCTGGTCAGGCTGTAATTCTACAGCTTTCTTGAACGCAGTTATTGCTTTTTCATTGTGTTCCGTTTCCTGAAAGCATACGGCTGACAATACCAAAGCTAAGTAATTGGTCTTCTCACGTTGCAGGATTTCCTTTGATGAAACCAAAAATTGTTTGATGAGAAAATTTAATTTACAATTAGGAGCAATATTAATAGAACATACCCTGCAACATTTCAAGCCAGTTTCATAACTATTTTGCTGGACAGCATCCCTTGCCTCCTTCAGCAGCTGCTTAACTGACTTATCCTCCATTATTTAGCAACTCACGCACACCATAAGGTAAGGTATCTTTTTAAGAAACAAAAGTGACGTGTTTACCTAACTTTTACCCACGCGTGTCAAGTTTACTTTTGTTTTGTTCGCTTATACATGAATTCCTGCCGTCAGATGGTGTCGGCGTATCTCCTCTTCGGACAAAAATGACTTCAAGCAAGCCGCGGTAATTCCAATAGTTAATTCAAGATTTTTTCACAAAAGCATCATCTTTATTGTCAAGATTTGCCAGACTACAATGACAAAACAATAAATTTCATCCGCTATTCTAAAGTTTAATATTGGGAATTATGGGCAGGCGACCTCTACGAGACTTTTTAGGGGGATCACGCAAATGGCGAGGTAACACTTTGTAACGCCTGTCATCATAGCGTCGGTTCAACGGATATTCACCTAATTCGAAGAATCTTCTTCGCGCATCCTGGAACCTCGATTTGTTATCTATTTTGTAAATCTTCTCCCACATGAAGATTTCCGGGCGATCAATATGACGTGGACGGTTAGAATACATATGGAAAAAGTTATTGAGAAACGTTTCCCTTTTCTTTTCGTCCTGAATGGCTTCGGCTGCGAATTGTTCTGGACCAAGATACGGCCTCAAGTCAGCCTGTGAAGGTTGCGGAACTTGCAAGTAAAGGTTTGCTAACAACCGAACGGCCTGTTCATTTACACCTAGTGCACAAAGACGACCCATTATTAGGGCTAACTTCCCTAAATGTATTTTACCTCTACTTGACCCGTCAAGAGAATGACAAAGCTCCAATACATCGCTTGAATGTAATATATTCGTTCTTGAATTCTCTAGAGCGTGCCGGTCATGTAAACGGCACGTGTTCAGCTGAAAACTGTGGGCAGATACGGTATTTCCTTTCAAAATCAAGCATTGTGAACGCAGAGGTACAGTCGTTTCCGTGTAGGGCCCAAATCCTATTTGCGTTTTAAGAAAAAGTAATTAATTTAACAAATGATAACACAATATAATTTAATAAATGGTATACATAAGTAATTAATGTATCCATACATTATTTTGTGCAAAACCTTGAGTAAAATTAACAGATTTTGTAAAAGTCGTAAACCTACCTAAGTTTGTTGCCTGTGCCAAAGTCCATCCAAACAAGTGTTGCAAAGCTTGCGCTTGTCGTGTATCTACCGAAGACATGCCACTTTTTTCTTCACCTTGCTTCAGCCAGGACAGGAAGCCAAACTGACGACCAGTACTGGGCCAATGACCAGGTAAATTAGTTCCATGGCGTAAGTTAAACCGATAGCCCCATGACCTGGGATCAGGAATTTCAGTCGGTTCAACATTTTCAGATTCTTTGAAGTCAATTTCCAACGGAAAAGTTGCTGGTAACGGATTATCAGACTTTAATAAGAGTAGCGGTCTACCGGCGTACTGAAAGCGCCTACAAAGATAAAATACATGGGATTCTATTAAAAGTTCTGGAATAAATTACCTATTGATTTGAGAGTATACACGTTCCTCAGGTAACTTGGGCTTGACACTTTTCTTCCAGTTTATGAGGTTTTTATCTGGCGTTATGCCACCCACTGTCCAGAAGGCTTCTACTCTTGCATCAAGACTACTTTGAATATCACGAAGATGGGATCCAGCATCTGAGCTACCCAGAACTCGAACCAGGGAACGGTGTATACCCAAAGCCAGATCAGCTTCTGATCTAAACGTAAACGCAAGCACAAGTTTACAAATGGTGGACGGGGGAATAAGGAATATAGCAACGCAGTTACTTGTTCCCGAACAGCGACAGTGCATCTCCTATTGCACTTTTTAACATGGGAAGTAAGCCATCGACGTGAGACTGAATCTCTTGACTATTATAAACTTCCGGCATTTCGTTTTCCAATCTACTCCTCGTAATGAGTTTTAACATAGACATGGAATCATAAAACAAGTTTTCGTCGTTTAAATGACAGGTCCACCAGCCATAATACCGTGGCATGTTTAATTCGTAGAGTTTTTCTTCTACTGATGGTAGGGATTTGATGTACTCAGCCCATTCAGCAACAATTCTTTCCTTTTTGGCCTCTGGGGACAAATCAAGAATTTTCGGATATTGCGTACACTGAGGAACTGGTTTTGTTTCGGCATCATGTAAGAAACGGTGCGTGACTGGAAAAGGTGCTTTTATCTTAACTTTCTGCCAAGACAAGCCTGGAAAACAAATTCTGGCACAAATCACGCGTCCTGCCATTTGTTTAGATTTAGGTATCCGTAGTTCCGTACAGTTGCAGTACGACCCGAAGTGCCTCCTGTGATCTAAGCACGAAAATATTATATTATCCTAATTCGGCGCTAGGTGTCTCTTGTCAGTGTATAGCGCGTTCAGGCAATGGCAAATCCCGAGAGAGGAAAGGGGTAGGCGAAACGGCGAAAGAACTTGGCCAACGCATTTCTCGTAGGGGGAAACTTGAAAATGTCAGAGAGGTATACACTGATCATCATCAATGAAGCGGTTTTAAAAAATCGACACACATACCATAGAACAGTGGGCACATCTCTGGATGTTAGCAAAAAACTGCCTTCAAGAACTCGGAGCTGGACCATTAGATTACACAAACCTATCATAATGTTGAAACTACCAAAGCCTGTATTATCAACAATAATCCAACTACGCACAGGCCACTACCCTACCAAATCCTACTTACGAAGAATCCAGAAAACTGACAATGATCGTTGCTCTTGCCAAGACCAGACCCGACAGGACATTACCCACTTACTCTACCACTGCGCCGACGACTGAACAGACTTAGGGCCACTCTTTTACGACAATTAAGTAGCCACGAACTACATTTTAACTTAGAGACACTTTTAACCAATCCAAAAATTTTCCAGCTGTTTGCGAGATTTTCAAGAAAGCTTAAAACATGATTTAGGAGTATTGTAAACTCCCCATTTAATTTACCCTCCCTTCACGTATATGTTTATTACATTTGCTTAAAAGAGCGATGTAGTAAAAGACATATGTAATAAAGATAACCAACAATAGGCGGAAGCCTACGTTGGTATTGAAATAAAAAAAAATGAAGCGGTTTTGACCATGGTCTCAAAAGCAAATCAGCTATCAGTTCCACTCGAGAATTCCCTCCTTTTCCATTCTTTTCTTGGTCTGTGTCCTACTCTATTTGTTCCACTGACAGGATGCGCACTGGAAAGTGCAAGATGCAACTTTTGCTGCACTGACTTTTTTGCACAGTGCTGCGGTTGCAGTGCATTTTCGTTTTGGCGCGAATATGAATGCAACAGACAAACAGAGGCTACTTCTTGTGGATTTATTAAATAATGAGTAGTCCAGCTCCAGCAGCGACGACGAATTTGAGGAGCAATATGCTCTTTTACTTGTTTCAAGCAATAACCTTGGCAATAACCTAGCTCTGGCTTCCCTTATTCAACAAGCGGATAAACCTTTCGCCTTCTTTTGCTTTTATCGCACTCTTCTACATCGACGACTCTTCTCATCTAGATTATTCAACCCACTCTCTTTGTTCAACTGTCTCTGGCAACTTCTAAGCCTTTACCAAAAAAGGGGAAATCAGTTGGTCGCAATCCCGAACCTGAGAAAAGTCAGCGTACACTTACAGACATGGGGGTGTGCTCTACGAAATATGGGCAAAATCATCCGGACCAACAGAGAAAAGTTCGTTCCCTTGTTGTGAACGCCATTATAGGAGGCGGCCTACCGATATCGATTGTCGAAAATCCGGAATTCCGCACTTTCTTAGAATCCTAGGATAGAAGAGTTACCGTACCTTCGAGGCAGCATATAACTAGTACGATGTTTCCAAATATTACAGCGGAAAAGAAAGGTAGAATGCTCGAAGCACTGGCCAACGCGAGGTACGTCGCACTCACGATGGATATTTGGACAGACAGACGAATGCATTCTTACCTGGGAGTTACGGCTCACATTTCACGAGTTTGCCTTTGCTTCGTACCTATTAGCGTTCAAGGCTTTCAAGGGATCTCACACAGGCGAACTAATTGCGAACGCCTTTGAAGAAGCAGTGACGGAATTCGGTCTTGAAGACAAAATAAGTTTCATCGTTACAGACAACGCTAGCAATATGAAAAAAGCGTTGTTTGTTCTAAACGAACGCAAGCTTGCAACGCCGGAGAGTTCCGAAGATATTTTCCTTGCGGGAACTGACAGTATCTCCGATGAAGAACTTTGGCAAGACCTCGATGAGGCAGACGAAGGACACGTTAGGAACGTAGTTGAATCGAAAGCAATAGATCGAATCCCTTGTTTTGCGCATACGCTGCAACTAGTCGTCCGCGATGGACTACAAGTCGCTAGCAATAACTCAGTAATTGCCAAGTGTTGTCAACTCGCCAATATTTTGCATCGTAGCTCTTCAGCGAAGACATCTTTCGAAGAAATAATGGGCAATGGGAAAGTAATTCCAGTCGCGAACGCTACACGCTGGAACAGCCTGTACAAGCAACTGGCTACTGTGGGTTCTCTTGACAATCGAAAATACCTTCAGTTCACAACAGAAAATCGTCTGAACAATTTGGCATTCACAGCAAGAGACT
>JAGJRP010001049.1:0-22696 GCA_022832235.1 Lepidurus couesii
AATTTCTTGTTTAAACTTTGTGAAATTACAATGAGAAATGTTATGGTATCAGTGCCATCTATTGACAAAAAAAGATCAACTACTTGCAGTACACCGTGGCCATGGAACATGCGGCTACTTCGTTTTACTTGATAATCATCAAAACAAGAACCAATTCGATGCAGACTGAAGAAAGATAAGCTAACTATCCTTGTTTTGGAGTTTGACTTCAACCAAGTCAAACCCGACTATAACTAGTCTATTTTGACTTGGTTAATTGAAGGCAAACTATGAATGGATTCAAATCAACTAGGATAGTTTAGCTTGCCAATTGAGCTCAGAACTATCTTTTTTCAATACTCAGAGCTTAGATGTATTTCAATAATTAGAGCTTGAAGTATTTCAGTCTGACGTCCTTTTGACTATTGTTCTAAGGAATTTTAGCTTATAGTCAAACCGTTATTTGCCTCAAATCTGGGATATACTCTCTTCGTTTCAAGCTCTCTTAATTTATTATGTTCGCCTCAATTTCAAAGTTCATTACAATCGACATTACCCATCTTAGGAATCTCTTAGGACTATTATGATACGGGTTCTAGTCATTGAAGGAGACGGATGGGAACCTAAATGCATTCTGTCGGTCTGCATTTTCATCCAAATTGAAGACCTGCTTCGATCATCATCAACTGGCGGAAATGAGTTTACCATTCACTTGGAAGACGCGCCTGAAAAGTCTGAACCCTCTAAACCGGTCGAGAATCGAGATTCAGTTTCCCGTGTCGTGTTCTGTTCTTCGTTTCTTCTGGAGTATAGCGCTGTCGCCGTTGTCACCAAAAAAAGTTTCAACACGACATACAGTCAAAAGCATAGTTTAACATGACTCTATATCCTCCCAAAGTAGCTAAAGCTTCGCCATTGTTTCCGTGCTGGGTAACAATGCGTAATTAAGCTTTCATGGCGTGAGACTTGGGGACTCCCACAACGATTCGTTCGTGAGAATGAAAGTAGCCTCTGTGGCAGGCAAACCAATGAGTTCGACGCTGGCTGTTCATAGATCACTTCTTCTTCCAACGATTAATCCTTTTATTACGATAACTATCCATCTCTTTCTTCCTTTCTCTCCCTAATCATCTATTCATCTCTCGCTTGTCTGTGCAAACATATTTTTCCTTTCTTCCGTCTTCTTCTGAAGCAAATAATTTGATTACTAAGGTTGTTGACGACATTGCGTTTTTACCACACCATTACTCAGAAATCCCTAGAGGCTTAACCAATACCATCTAGTGATTTCGTCCACTCGGGCGGCAAGAAAATACTTTCTTTGGATTGCTGTATTTCTTTATTCAGCAATTAAATGCTACTTCCTAAATGCAGAGGGTTTTTTAAAAAAGAAAAACGAAAAAATGCTAATGAAAAACAGAGGTCAATGAGCAGGAAATGAGTAAGGCCAGCATAGAGCACCAGCACGCAAACCCTGCAAGTCTGAAATTCGACTTTGATTTGCAATGGCGGAAGCTCGGAGAGAAGCTATTAATGAGCACGGGATTGTTATCACGGTTTAAACTGATAAAGCTGTACGCTGACAGCCTATCTACCTTTTCATTTATCTTTTTTTTCAATTTTTGACTTTTTTAATTTTATCTTACGATCGTGTCAACTTATATCTTGTTCTTTTTACTTTTTTTTTAGAAAGACAGAGAGAGAGAGAGATGTTAAAAACGTTTATAATAAAAAAGGAAACGCTATGAAAGGAAACTGCGAGATATGACGGCTTTTTAAACGTAGACACGCAAATTTCTATTCTTACCTCGTTAACAATATTTGATGCAACAAACGACTTCCGTGTTTCCGGCCATTGAAAGTTAGTTCCCAGAAATGTAGTCCACTCTTAACAGCTTAACCACTAATTTATAACAAGTACTGCCAGTATAATAAGGAAAGTGTGGAATAAACGTGGCAACATTCTATTTGACTTAAATTGTGCAATATTATGTCATTCGCTCTAAGAGACATAAATTCATTTATTTGTTTGAAACATGCGAAACTTTCAAGCGAATATAAGTGAAATGGAACGTAATAAAATATAAGTGAAATACAATCAAGCAAATAAACTATAAACTGAGTTCCAAAGAGAAGAGAAGCGAAATCAATACCTAAAATAAAAGATCTAATAAACCAAATAATTAGAGTGAAACAGAAAATAGAAGAGAAAGCCACAGGATAGGATCCATTTCAACACCTAATATAGAGCCACAGGAAAACTTGCTCACGTCATATGTTATACATTCTCTCTACACCTTTTTCCCAGTTATCTGCCACACCTGTGCTACTTAATCCGCCAATTGCGAAACCTTATACGTAGAAGTACAGCCTCCACTAACGTATTCGCAACAAATGCTACCTGCGTATAACCAGAAAGAAATCAATACCTCTGCTAAATAAGCTTTGCAAAATCTCTTAAAAATAACTGAATTGTTTTAAACAAGAAAAAAAAGATAGTGTATAGTTTATTCAATTCATTAGTTTCGTAAGAAATAAAACGTAAGAAAACGATTATTAGAAAGATTCTTGGGAGACCAAGGTTCTTAGAAATTTGTAAGATTCTTAATTCTTTAATCAAGAGGAAGATTTCTTAATAAAAGTTTTAGATTCTCGGTTGTTTGACAGAGTATAAAAGAATACCTTTTACGCCAACTTTTCCTTGGCCTACACATGAAATCAAAGAATTAAATTCAATAAAGCAATGCGAATAATATATTTAATTTACACACTTCGGAATAAATAAGAAATTTCGAAAAATTAGCTAAATTTTTCTGTACGAAAAATTCTATAAACGAAGACGGTTTTTGGAATTTTTGTCGAAATTTCGGAAAATTGTAACAAAAAAAGTAAAAGACGAGAAATTCCAAAAAATAACTTTTTGTAGCATTTTTCAAATGTTCGTCCAAAACTGCCCCAAAGCGTGTAAAATTCGAAAAATCTTCAAGAATACGATTTTTTGCATTTTAAACCGAAAACTCGGAAAAGGCAATTTGGGCCAAAAATTCGAAAAATCCTTCAGAAAGACTATTTTTGGGGCCAAAAATTCGCGTAATTGACTAAAAACAGTTGAAAAAAAATACCCAAAAACGGAAAACAAAAGAAAAGGACGAGTGTTCCACTATATAAACCTCATTAGCATAGTCTTATTCTCGTTCTTTAGGAAACAGTAGCCTACTTGAGACAGAAAAAAAGTTGGTCAACCACACAGGTAGAAAGTCAATCGCGTACAATACCGATAAAAGCGAAGCCTTATGCTAGGAAACAACCTGTATTGCTACCCTCATAGCCTACATTTACATCAACGTGGGGGTTTTCGTTCTCCTGTTGTCATTTTTTTAGATTCACTTCCCTTTTTTATTATTTTCAAATTTCCACCCTCATCCAGTTGTAAAAATTATGAGTCATCACGAGTGTAACCAAGCTCCTCATTGTTTAACTTGAAAGTTAAATACGGTTTTCCGTAAGAGCAGTTAACAAAGGGGGGAAGTCGAACCCGGCATGACGAAAAAGGGGGTTTCGCTTTACCTGCAAGCTACACAAGCCAACTTGGTTTACACTTGCTCTTGTTCATTGTCCCTTGGAGAGACTATAGAGTTGCTATGGAAACCCCGGTGTTTGAGAGTTGAGAGTGAAATAAACGTGGGGTAATAAAATAACCGCCAATTGGGCTTATATAAACTTAGAAAAGGTTGGAACCTAAGGGATGCAAAGAAATCCAGGAACTATACATAATTCAGTATAATGTGTTGGTCCATATTTTAACGATTTGGTGACAAGCCGCAAGTAGCGTTACAAGTCCGGGCCAGTTCTTTTGCTTATATGCCTTACAATTCACTGTTGAGCCATTCGTGAACTTTCCGAGCCAAGCCGGACTAACGCTACAAGTTCGGCCTACCTCCCCGCAGGCTTCCAAGTCTGGTCGATGCCTGTCACAGTGCCTAAAGCAAATCCCGCGAAGGGGGATTGTTTGTTCTTTACTTCCATTCGTTCGTTTGTGCGCCTCGTATGTCACAATTGGACCGTTGTCAATTTCATATTAGAAAGTTAACCGGGAGTAACGCTACGAGTCCGGCCAGGCTCCCTAGACTCTCGAAAGAAAACAATCTGTAGGAAAACCCCCCGAGTGAGAGAAGCAACCAAGCCGGAGTAATGGCACAAAATCCCGCTTGAGCTAATGTGGAAATACCGTGACCATCTTCCACTTTCGTCTTTCTACTTTTCTACTTCGACGTCAGCACGTCACTATAACAAAGATAACGGTCATTTCCAAACTCATCTTCCTTTCCTCCTCTGCATTAGAAGCCAACCAGCGATACCTTACGATTCCGCTTGCTTCTCGTTGTGCATCACGGAAGGAACGGACACGGGCAGGTGCTTACGACAAAGGTAACGAAATGCCATAACGGTTTTGTTTCTCTCTATACATGTCTCTATTCCTTTACCTTTTGCTCTATTCCCTAGCTACAGACTTCAAGACAAAAAGCAAACGCAAAGTAAATAAATTTCCTCCAACGATTCAACTAAATTTTTAAAAATAAATAATCATGAAATAAGTAAAAGGTCAATACATAATTTTAAATTTAATCAAAACCAAGTTAACTAAAAAAACAATATTATCTTACAAAAAAATGCCTGTAATTAGAAACAAAGTAAAAAATTCGTTAAACACAATAAATTACTAAAGTAGGTTGCAATAACTATTTTTCACGTTGTTTTAAGGGAGGGACTCTTGTAGTGCAATTAACTCGTAAAAATTACTGGACCCCCAGAATAACAAAAAAACTTGCAAAAAAGCTACACTCAACAATTATAAAATAGTAAACTATGAAATAACGTGGTACCTTGTATTAAATATCTTAAAATTGTTTGTAAAAACCTTTAAATTTAGTAGGATTTAAAGTTGATAAAATTCGTGAAAATAATTTGGAAAATAAGATGAAAATTAAGAAATTAGTGGTTAGCTCACCCAATTACAGGTATCCTCGAAGAATCCAGCTTGACTACAAAGATCTTTCGTTCTTAAAACAGATTCTTGCACGTCATTTCCCTAAATTGGGGTGGGAAAAGTTGAAATTTAAACACTGGTTTCGTTCCAAACGTTCTAGTTACGAATTATCACGTTCCACGACACTTTTCCTTCAACAAAACACGTTCCAGAAGGCTCTCAAATTACTCGAAAATGATTCGAAAGCAGCTGACACTAATAACAGACCACAATAATTGTCCACAAATAAAGAACATCAGTTTTTTAGACAATGTTACCAGAAATCCATGGGAAACTTGGAATAGAAGGCTGGAGAAAATGGGAGAAAGCAAAAAAATGCCAATGGTCAAGTAAAGGATGGTTTTTGACAGCTTTCTCCGTGTTTTGAGCTCAATTACTTGGCTTTCTTTCGATTGCCTTCTGTGGTTTGTATGGATTTTTGCTGAAGTATATTTACACTTACGGGCGGTATTTCACAGGAAAGCGTGGAATGATGACCGTTTAAAGCTTGTCACGTTTAAATCGCAACGTCTTTTTGGAACAACACAGGTGTTCGGCGGCGAACTTTTTTTTTTGTTTTGTTTCAGCTACAGTAGACTACGTAGGGTTTTGAGTCACCAGTTGCTGATAATCTGCACAAACGCTATACTAACCACCTGCCTTGTAATCCAATCACTCTATCTTTCAGAACACTGATAAATAAATGCGAAATTCACGCAAACTTAAAATTTTCTCGACCAGATGAACCACAACTGACCGACTTCCACCGCGCTTTGACGGTTACTGAGTGTACCAGTGTACCGTTGCGCGGGAAGCCGCGGACCCGACAGGAAACCCGAACTAAGCCCGCGCACGCGTATAACTATAACCCAAATAGGACAAATGAATGTCGAATGAATTGAGTGCATCAAATCTTTTACAATTACTTTAAAATTATCTAATAAAGAAAAAAATATAATTACTACTTTCCTCTTGTCGAGTATCGAACTGGGCAATGAATTCAAAATAAATTCGTGCTCTTCGAATTAGCAGCGCATGAGAAAAAGGAAAAGTGGATAATTAAAATACGTATTAATTTTTTCTAAATTTGAAAGTTGAGTATAGGTACTAAAAGCAATAATATTTGGTACTCTGATTGAGAAGGTGTTTAAAGAGTACACAAAGTACCCAAAAACTCTCTCATCAAGGCTCTCGTGTACTTGCTTATTGATGCAAAACATTCGTAGATGGCACTGATGTTTGTTATTGTTTTGCGAAAGCCTTGCGTAAGAAAGTAAGAAAATAAATAGATAGCTAATTGCCAGCAAAGTTCCTACGCGTGTTTTGCTTCTGAAAAGTAGAATTATTTTTCATCACAGTTTGCTGTAGCAGCACAATGTCCCAAATCAAGTCGTCAAACTTTCGGAACAAGATTTCTTGAAAACGGCTTGTCGGATTTGAAAGCAAACTAAAATAAAGTTTTCTTTTATTAGCAGCTAGTGCACAACCAAAATTGCTATATTGCTAGTTTATTACTCATTGGAAAAAAATTTGCATGGGTTTTGCACTACTACCTGTTAGCAAACTCAAGATTACTGTCAAAGATTTTTTTAAATAAACGCACTGGTTTTCTCAAAAAGTTGTTCCGAAATTCCCCATGCTGACCGCCTATACCGAGCTAAAAGGTATACGAGTCTTAATAACTTCCAATAAACTCCTAAATTTAGAAATCTTCAAACAAGAAAACGTTTAATAAAAACTCGGAAAGTGGTGATTTTAATAGATGTACCACAAAAATGAATAACTTACCATGGGAACTGATTGTTATTAAGAGATCAAGAGATCTTAAGTGTCAGGAAGTAAAACAAATCCAACTATAAACAAATGCCATGTAATAAACTTTATACGAGCGTACAAATAATGAAAATGGAGCGCAATAAAAAGCGATACGAATCTGATAACTTATTTGAAAAAAAAAGGGTTATGGACGGGGTTTTAGATGGCAGCAACGGGTTCTCAGTAGGAACAGGGATGATAAACCAAACTACAACTCAGTGCTGGATTCGATGGGCACGTCTTCCAGGAAGGCGAAAGTGGGAGAATGGTTATAATTGAGTCTACCAGGTCGTTGCCGGAAAATAACGTTTGCATTGGTAGCACTAGCAGCAATGGCCTCGGACTCATCTTCGGACCTATACATCATATACCTAAGTACGGTTTGGTTTGGGGGTTATGAGCTAATGAATCCACGCTAATGTGAAAGTAAGTCTTTCTTACTCATGGTAGAGTGGGTTGGTGGTTGGCTCTGGCGACTCAAGATCTTTGAGAAAGTCTGGTCGCATAAACTGGGATTGGCCAATCAAGCTAGAAGCTCTTATTGTCGTTTCATGAGAACTTTCTGACCCAAATGGACTCTTGTGCACTGCAATGAAACACATAAATAACCTCGGTGTTACGAAAAGCTCAGCAGAGCGAAGATTTAAGGACGGTACGGACTTGGTGAACTACGAACGGTGGCGTAACTGTCTGCTACAGTGAAGACATGGTTCCTTGCGCTGAAATCTAGTTTCAGATCCTCAAACGAGTCGGTATCTTCCCCGTTATTTAAATTCATGGCTAACACCTAAAGCACAAATTTGTCACAAAACAGTCACACTAAGCTTGTTTACAATCTAATTATTGTTCGCACCTGAGTTTCATATTGTTTCAAGTTGCCTTGCACCGAAGGACTTGTACCGAACGAAGGAATTACAAATAATCGCTCCATGCGTTCCTTAGATCTCTTATATCTAAGCCAAAGAAAAAATGTAAGAAAAATTATTCAGACAGTGAACGGATTGCGTGTTGATTTCTTAGATACATTTGAAATTTCATTAAGTACTTACTTTTTCCAAACGGCGCATATAAATACAGTTCCCACAATCCCAATAACCACAATAACTACAGCTACGGCTATTAAAGCGCTGGGAATTCCACTCCATTCTGCTTCCGTGTGAATTCTTTTGGTTGGAGGAGGAGCCAATGTTGGTAAAACAGTTAAAGGCTCGCGAATATCTGCGACGGTAAACTTCAGCGAATTCGCAAAACTTGAGATAATATCGCTAGTAGACGACACCGATAATACGGAACTGGAAAGCAAAGTATTTTCGTATATGATTATACGAGTAAAATTGATTTCAACGCTTGATTTTTATTAAATAATATACTTTATAACTTATCTTACCATACATTTAACCTAACGACAAAATGACATGTCTATTTAAAGCTCTATAAGAATTGAAAAACTTGCGAATATAGCCAGTTTTATCCAGATTAACCACAAGATGGCGTTACGTGCTTCGTATTGGCGTATATGAACGCGCAAGCGTTTCTACGTCATAAGCGTGCCATTGACCCGATTTGCATTAAAGTTTTCGCAAAAACATATAATAAAATAACCTTAAGGAGAAAGGAAACAAGAGATATATGAAAACGGGACTTCCAAGAAAGATAACCAACAATAGGCGGCAGCCTACGTTAATTGAAAAGGTTAAGGGAAAAAGGATTGCTTTGATTGAACTATAAATTAAAAGCAATAAGAAAGTCTAACTGTTTTTCCTTATTAATCGTAAAAATTAAGCGTTATAGCTACGATATTTATAAATGATTTTCATAGAACTTTTGTTAAAAAGTTTTCAATTTGCTCGATTGCCGTTGCTTTCATGTCATTGTTTCGCAAAGGAAGCTAAGCTAACCGGGAATAACATTAGAGAATGGGTGCTTACCTTAAGATTCTGGGATGGTTGCGTGACATGATTGTTTCCGTAACTGGATCAATGCAGTAGAACACGACATCCGTGCCTGAATCGTCTCCTTCCAGAGTATTATTGTCAGACACGTAGCGGTGTCTTTCAATTCGTTCAATCCGGACGATTAACCGTGTTTGATCTTGTAACAACTGAATGATGCGTGACTGATAATTTCTGACAAGTTCAGGTGGAGTGCGTCGCAGAACCATCACTATTTCATTAGCTTTCCCCAAAACATTAACCTAAACACGAGAGTAAGTTTTATATTTAAAAAATTATCTTTACAGTTTTTTCTTTCTCTATTATATTTAATGTTTTCTTACGATAATTGGGACAGATGCTTCCCTGTAGCCTCTCACTTCCCCAGGATTATCACGGACTCGAGCCGTCAATCTAACCGGCATTGATTGATTAGCCACGTCCCAAAGGCTTCTTTCTGCTCGAATCAAGCCTGAAGTGGGGTTTATGCTAAAATATCCTTCCAGGTCATTCACTGCGGAAATTTGATATTCCAGTTGGCCGAATTTCCCTCCATCCGAATCTTTCGCCTAAAATAAAACGAAATTGCTTCTTACATTTTCAACATTCTAAGCTGTTTTTGATTCATGTAACTGACTAATTCCGAAACGCTTACTAAAAGGAAACATAACTAGCTTAAAATTAAGATAACTACAAAACTTAGTTACGAATTTTTAACCTGAATCTGAGCGAAGGGGGAGGAAAGCTCAATTTGCGGTTTGATCACTAGGAAAATCCGTTCTCCTGTATATTGGCTCTCTGGCATGGCAAAAACGAATTTTGGAGTTACGTCATTGACGTCTAGCACCTTTATATCTATCTGTAAGTAATAAGCAAATTAGTTCCAGTCTATTTTAGTTTCCTTTAAATTGTTTTACTCTCGTGCTAGATTTTTCAATATCCAGCAATTCGGGTAAAGTGTTAAAACGGACTGTAATACTGTAGCTTGTTTTATTTTCAAAATCCAAGCTCTCTTTCTTCAACCTCAGTTCGCAATTTTGCTCGGAATTGCTTTTGGCGTAGAAAAGATCTAACAATTTTGATAAATAAATAATCTTGAATGATTCTTTTTAAAACTATAAATAGGCTACAGTCAGGCTAATTAATTAATTTACCTTCTTCATTGCCTGCGGTAATTTCACATGAAAATGGAACCGTATCCCTTGGCTTATGAATAATAGTCATTTCTTTAACAAGCGTATTAGCTAAGGAGTCTTCCGACAACGCAGCTATGTACAATTGATCCGAAAATGCCAACTTCGAACTTTCTGGAGGGAACTTGACTACGCGGTCCACGTAAGCAACAATGGAAAGTCGAACCGATAGGGACGGTTCTCCCAAATCGTAAGCTCTTACTTCAACCTGCAGCAGACAATTAAATTTAAAGTCAATGCAAAACCATTTACTAAAGAATTAAAATTACTGAAAAAAGTTGAAAACATAAAGTAACAAACATTTAAGTAGTAACGTAACATAAACATAAAAGTAACACAAACATAAACATTTTAGGTTTCTAGAAAGAAATTCAACTACTTGCAAGAACAAGATTTTCAACGAAACATTTGAAAATAAGAAGGAATCAAACTTTTTTTAAAAGAGAAAAAGGAAATTTAAAGGAAAAATTTACGGTGTATTCCTTGTCGAATTCTTTGCGTAAATCATCTTTTGTTTGGAGTATACCAGAGTCGGGATGAATGGAGAAGTACTGCGTTGCTTTTTCACTTCCGGTGAGTTCATACTTGACCTAAAATAAGAAAATAAGGAACAATAGTAAAATTAAGCACCATCATTTTTGTTTATTACTTGATTGCCAGGTGCGGTCCCATCTGCGTCCAAAGCGTTTAACGTAGTGACCACGTGACCGACAGGGACCGAATCTTGTAGTCGAATGGATCTGATATTGGTGGTGAAAATAGGTGCATGGTCGTTCTTATCCTAAACAAAGAAATCCCCCAACCCCAGAAAAATCAATACTAAATGTTCACGACTTAAAATTGACGCTAGATGACAATTAATAATTCAATTAAAAATCGAACAATTAAAAAAACGACCGCAATGTTGACACTAATTCTCCTAAGTTACTCAATATTACGAAGACTATCCTAAAAAGTAATAAAAATGCAGAAGAAAGTGATTCAACTGGTCTGAAAAAATATCAAGGAAAATGACTAAGTTGTTATACTTTGGATTGATCAAGAGACTGAAAGAAAAGTGACGTAATTATACGCTTGTTGCTGTCTATAATATACCTGGACGTTAACAATGACTGTGGTGACTGATCCAGGACCCTTTTCAGGATTTTCCAAAGTTCCAATGACAAGTATGTGCTGATTCTCTTGTTCGTAGTCCAATCCTTTTCTTGTTCGAATAACCCCAGTTTGAGGTTCGATACTGAACTTTTCTGTCGCTCCTTGCCTGATGATGTAAGTGATGGACGGGTTTAGATCCAAATCTTCCGCCTGGGTAAAATCAAATCAACAAATCAATGTATTTTTATTCATTTATTTTTCATTTGGAGTTTTGTCATACTTGGACTTGAGCGACGAAGGTTAAAGGTTGGTTTTCGAGTACCACAACCTCCTGTCTGGTTTTCTTGAAAAGTGGAACTTCGTCTGAGACATCCTGTACCGAAACTGTCACGGTGGCGGTGGAAATTCGAGGCGGAGTCCCTCCGTCTCTTGCTGTAACCAAAACAGTATGAGTCTGAACCGCAAAAAAATGAATTGAAAAAGTATTAGCTTGGATAATTGAATGGAAAAAAATAGTATTGTAACCTTTTGTAGCTCATAGTCTAAAAGCTTTCGGGTTCGTATTTCGCCCGAGTTGCTATCGATGGTGAAGTGGGGGTCATCAGCTACTGAGTAAGTTACCCTTCCGTTTTGATCGATATCCGCGTCCATGGCCTAATTTTACGTTTTTTATGTGACAGTTATTAAAAATCACAAAATGAAAAGCTGGATTTCTTTCTTACGTGGATTCTGCCAACATATCGAATCAAATCCCCTTCGCGTATGTTGAAAACGTATGGAGTATCAATAAATTCCGGGTTTCGATCGTTAATATCCGTCACTTTCACATTGACTGTCGCAGTTGAGAAGAAACCACCTGGATCGTCACTTCGAACGACCTGAGAATAAAAGAAACAGCATAAAAACGATTTCAACGTACATCGAACAATTCAATGGGATTTACTAAAGTATATTGACTATATATTATGTTTCCACTATTATTTAGCGCTATGTGAAAGGTATTTTGGGTTAAAAAGCTACTCTTAAAGAGCATTACTATTAAAGTATATTAGTTGCCAAAATGGTATCTTACTAAAGTATATCGGTTTCGTTCTTCGCGGTCCACAGTTTGAGCAAGACTTATAATCCCACTTAAAGTATTGATAGTAAACCGCTGGAATTCATTGCCTTCTGAGATGGAGTAAGTCACTAACTCTCCTTCGGGATCCTTGGCCTAACTCGCCCCGAGAAAAAATGTAAAACTTCGTTCGTGGAAAAGGAAAAAAAATAAAAACTCAATGTAGTTACCTGAATGCTAACAACGGTAGCTCCCACAGGAGCTCCCTCACTAATTTGAGCTTCATACAAACTTTGGGTGAAAACCGGTGGTCTTGTATTGGGCTCGTTAGAGACCGAAACTTGTAACGTGTTTTGAGAATACCTCCCACCGCCATCTGTTGCCTAAAATCAAAATAGTTTTTCTTTTCTGAAGAATACTTTCTCTTATAATGTTTAAATAAAATATTCTTTTTTAGAAGAATCTGTTTTCCTGTTAAAGAATCGAAGCATGACCTTCTTTTAAAAGAAAGCAATAACTCTTAAATTTTTTTTTATTCTTTCGATTTTCAAAGGGAACTTGCATTAATCTTACCCGAATCATTAAACTGTACTGGTCTCCTGCATTTAAACGACCCAAGGTCTCCACAATGCCCGTCCGAGGATGAATGGAAAACAGCGCCTGACCATTATTACTGACCTGTTGGATCGAATACGTAATCCTGCCGTTCTCTGCCCAGTCTTCGTCTCGTGCTTGAACCTAGAAACTCACATCGAGTTAGTTGGCTGTCAGTCACTGTCAAATTGAGGAATCCCTTTAATCCCTTATCAGGGGTTACCTGGGTTAAGATTCGCCTCATATCGCCTGCTGCAATGCTAACTGGCCTTAAGTTGGCAAGTACTGGAGTGTTGTCGTTAATGTCGATTAAATGCACCGTCATAGAAATTGGCGCTGTCGTAGCGCTGCCACCAATTGCCCTTGCAATGACCTTGAGGTGACAGTGAAACATTGAGTAAACATTGAAATTGATATTTAGAATATTTAAACATCGATTTCACGAGGGTACATCAAACTGACACTTACTTGGAAGGTAAGCTGACCTGGACTAGGCGGATCACGGTCTAAGTGAGGCTGATTAACAACCAAATGGCCGTTATTATCCACAGCAAAAGCAGACGTCGTTAGTTCAATCTTGTAGTTTTCAAATAAATCATCAAAACCCTATGACGATACAAAAAAATTACCCTAAAATCCTGATATTCGAATTGCAACTTAAGAAAAATTTCTTACTACGTCAGGATCAATTATGTGGATTTTGATTGGCTGATTGTGATCCCTTAAGGCCATGACGACCGTTCCCATTGGCGAGTTTTCTTCCACAATTCCTTCTGCGTAGGAAGGAACGATTTGAGGTGGACTAGTGGCGCCACCTTTGACCTTTATTACCAATTTAGCTTTGGAAAACATGCTCGCATCCGAAACTTCCTCCGCCTACAAAAACACGTTACTTATTAATCTACTTGATAGCTTATAAACCAAAGAACATGCAAGCCGGCTGGTTATTTTGTATAAATTTGTGTTATGTTTCTTACCCTAATGGTGATTTCAAAGGAAGTGGCTGTGTTGCGATCTACTGGCTTTATTTGTCTCACGACACCCCACGTAGGATGAATTTCGAAATACTCGGAGAATGAAGAGGGCCATCCGTTGGCAAAACTGTACCGGATTTGAGCATTAAGCGAATCGGAGTCAAAAGCTTGAATCCGGTCAGGTGCTATGGATAAAACGTCTGATACGATTCCGCTAGTCACCTTGAATAATCGGAAAGAGTATTGATGTTGTTTTAGTACGTTTAATATGAAAAGCCGCCTGAAGTCAATACTTTTGTAAAAGAAAATTATAATAAAATTAATCATGCATTTACCACGGCTCGATACTCCGGTTCCTCGCAATTCCGCGCTTTGTTGCATTCTGAATGTCGAAAAGTTGGAGGTTGGTCATCCACGTCAGTAACTTGTACCGTCAAAGTGGTACTAGACGTCAATCGATCGTTCACATTGAAAGCCCGGTCCTGTTAAAGCACGCGATAGCCAAAAAAATATTAAAAAATAAAAATAACAATCAGTCTTTGAGAGGATCATTTTTGCAATATATTATTTTTGTCTATAGAATTGAAAGCATACTGAAGCCAGAATTTTGACATAGTAAATCGGGCTCCGTTCATAATCCAAAGGCTTGGCCAGAGTAAGGACCGGCTGATGCGGAAAAGGAGTCCTGAAATGCTCGAATCCATCGGAGCTGGCTCGGTCAATAGGCACAATCCGGTATTCGATAACCCCATTGGTACCGGCGTCCAAGTCGCGCGCCAGTAACTCTCGGAAAACAGTTGACCCCACCGGCGTGGACTAGTAAAACGAGTAAACGCAAGAAAAAATAAAGAGAGAGAGCGAGAGAGGAAATCTAAAATACAAAATCCCTGACCGGTAACGCAACTGACCATAGCATCACATTACAATTCCATCGTCACTTCCTCACCATTTCCGCCAGTTCCCTCCCCCTGAAATGGGAAGTGGAATCTGGTTTACCAGCCATGCGTAAGAGACCGGAAGAAAAAAGAAAGAGAGAATTACGAGCAAACTCAAGTGTCACTGAAAATCGGGAAACAATTTGAAAAACATCTGCTCCCTTTATCCAGCAAGACTTATTCCGCCTCAAGCTTAAAAATGGAACAAACACAAGCAAACTTTCAGATTACAAGCTTTGCAAGGTGAAAACCCGAAACAAATAAAGATTCATTTTTATTTTTACTTCATCTAACATGAATGTAAAACCCAAAGAATATGCGTTGTAAGCTTTGCAAAACAAACAAAATGTGCGACCAACGGGCTTTGCGCGCTTTGCCACAACAAAAAAGAAAGATGGCGGACACGACATCCTGCAGAAAAGGCGGGAAGATCCGGGGCGTGGTGCGTCTCTCCCTATCTAACTGCCAAATGACCCCTCAACAAGTTGTAGTTATATGCACGCACCATATTTGTCTAAACACAATATTTCGCCAATGAGACGTAACAAAGTTAGCGTCTTGTACGTTATCCTACAACCTTTCAAAGTGTTTTTTTTTTAGTCTTTCTTTACTTCTCTTCTATGTCAGAATAAACGATTACAAGGTAAACGTGACCTCATCTGCTTTACCTTTTGCATGCAATAGTAAATTTTACTTTCACGCAAAAAACGATGACGTTAGGTTCCCAAGATCGTTCCCCATCCATTCAGAAAGTAGGTTAGTAAGCAAAAGAACGAAAGAAAGACGGGAAGCTTAGCCCAGCGGAACGACACATACAAGGTCGTCTTCGCCTTCAAACATTCTATTTTCAAATGCACGAGAGCAATTTTCTCTTCGCTATTATTTTTTTCTTCCTTACCTCTGGTAGGGTTATCCTGTAGGGCTCGTTCACAAATTGAGGCCGGTTGTCGTTAATGTCAGTCAGTCTCACAATCACTGGGATGGATCTTCGCTTGCCAGTCGCTCGAATGGTACATGACAGCTTTACCAAAACATTGTATTAAAAAGTTGTCATGTAAGTTTTAAGAAAAGCTTGTTCATACTTGAAGGATAAGGGAGGACAAATCATCCTGGTCTCGATCAATAGGCGCAATCAGCACAAGCTGGTTTACGTTTAAGGCGAAAACTGGCCGGGCTGCATTCACGATACGGAGCTCTACTTCTTCACCCACTGATCCTATTATGGGTAACTCCTGCGGAACGGTTGTTTGATTGGTTTCTTAAAAGAAAAAGTCCCCATTAATTTAGCCATTAACTTGATCTTATAAACACAAACTTACGGTTGCCACGACTTTCTTGGATATCAAGGATGATATTTGACTGTCCATTCTCCGTTTCGCAAACTAAAAAGATGATAAAGAGAGTAATTTAACCAAAGACTTTCAAAGATACACTAAAGAAGACTTACATGAAACCGCTAGGCTCCTAGGTACCAGGAATGCCGCGATGAGGCAAACAATGGAAGCCGCGAAATATGTTTTCTTCATCATCGGTGTTCACATCATATATTAATTCTCCTAGGATACACAAGAAGTCGTTATCACGCTAGGTTTCTCATCGCTACTAATGGGAATGTGTATTATTTCCGCAGTAAACAGTCAACGTACTACTTCCAACTACAGAATAACCCTTCGTTGTTATAGTCCCTCTCTCTCTCTCTTTGGCTATAAGAGAATAATACCATGCATACATCTGCCACGCTAATTGACATTTCCGAGAGTTAGACTAGGAATGCTCTCACCGAGGGTTGTACTTGTTATGAAGCTTTTACGAAAGTTTTCATCTTTTTTCTGATGGTTGTTGACACTTTTTCGTAACACTATATAGATTTGCATAATTCATTTTACAAACTTTAGAAGCGCCTTATTCCTGTTTCTTCTTTGTTTTATAAATAGTTTATAGTTATATACGAAATGTTTTATTACATCGATGGTAGAGGATATGAAAAAAAGACACGTTTTCAGATCTCAAATTTTAAAATCTTTCAAGTTCTTTAATTTTTAATAAAGAGATAGCGGATAGGAACAAGCAACAACAACGAAACAAAGCAATGGCAATTGCTGTGCTGGTATTTAGAGCAGTGAAAAGCGTAAGTTCTAAGTAAATTTTCAAAATTTGATTAAAAAACTTTCATTTAAAAGGGACCTCTTTTGCATCTATAACTATTGTTAACTCACTTTAATTTTGAAATTCAAAAAAGTACGGATAAGATATTATAAACGGTGTTAAAACTAGAAAGCTCTTCAAGAAAAAACACTATATTTTTTGCAAAATCTCAAGCAAAACTGATGCATCTGTTTGTGCTTTTTCTAAAGACATACATTTGATTAAAACCAAAATTTATATTCTAAATGTAAAACAAAGATCAAAATTTTACGAATAAATTTCCTCTCCTTTCCTGGATAAACAAGATTACCTAACTAATACGCAGACAAGAAACCAGATTGTGATTTTGAATCCTGTTTTGTACTTTTCTAGAAAAAAAGATTTGCTTTTAAATTTGTTTCTTGTCACCTTTTCAGGGTAGGGGGCGGCAAAATGACTGGTTTTGCTTTTGCAATCTTCCAACTCCCAAAATGGGGTTGGCCTTTTTGGCCACGCCATCCCTTTCAAGGTTAAGACTAAGACTAATAAACCCGTGCCAAATGGATGCAACCCATTTCAAAGTGTTCATGTATGTGTGTGTACACAACTGTTTTCCTTCAAACCCTTTTCCCCATTTCGTTCAGGTAAGTGTAATAAGAGTCTTACGGCCCATGAGGCTCCTAAATCAAGCTCAAATAACCAGCACCGGATGACCTACTGAATTCAAGTCTCCTTTCCTAACCTATCCCAAATCCCGTTACTTTGTAACCCCCGCTTCGTTTGCCCCCAGAGACTCCACAATACCTGAACTTACCAGCAATGCAGAGCATGTGGGCGGCCGAGGGGAAGAAAAAACGTACATTTTGCCTCAAAAGTATCCCAAAGATGTGCGAATCAATCGTCTCTCATTCTAGTAAGGTATCCTTGATTCAGTCATATTTTTTTAAACAGTCCCAAACTTGTAGAAAAAAACAGTCCACTTCTAAAAATCACACTATGGAGTATTTCTTTTTAAATTTTGCAACCGCTTTTAACAGGACGATTTAACTACAAGCAATTAGATTTATAGAGAATTCTACACTAACAGAGTATTTTTAAAACAAATATCATTATCATTGAAGATACTTTGATTGTCGAAATACAGTAGTACGCATGAAAGTTCCTAAAAGCTTAATTCCACACCTATAACCATCGAATTGAATGGGTTATCGTTGACTTACCTGAAACAAATGGGATGTATCCAAGCTATATGGGTCCCTTTGAAGTCGTTTTGGGCCAGAAATGGAACTTCACAAACCCCACCAAAATATGAATAGTCTTTTCGAGCAAAGTTCACGTCCACGATACACCCAAAAGCAATGCTTTCATCACGATCTACGTGTGATGTTTAGTTATGTCCGTCTGCCTGGCTCTCTGCCGGTTTTCTAACTCAAAACGTAAAAGGCGGGGGAATACCCACCTTGCATGCAAGCCCTATCTACCTGGAAAACACCTGTGGAATGGAAAAACGGTCCGGACGGAAGAGGCAAAAGCAAATAAAGGAAGGCTAGTAAAGAAAGACTACATGCGAAAATGGGAAAACGGAGGAAATTAAATTCTTGTTTGTCGTGTACTTGTATGTGTATGTGTGGATGGATGGATGGGGCTGTCCTGTACACAATAGCCGAGGAGGCAGGAACGGGAAGAGTTTCCTAAACTCAATGATAGGAAACGGTAAATTTTGACTGTATCGTGCTGCAACGGTTTTCTTATATTCCCTAACCTTCTGTTCTTACTAACCTATTGCGTACACACATAAAAAAGGGAAAAAAGAAAGTCAAACGGAAAACGGCAAAAATTCGCATGTCTTACTGAATTACAATAACAATGATTTTCCGGTTTATTTAAATTTGACAACTTTCTCTTCCAAAAGATGTTGTAACCATGAGGAAATCTGGGTGTTTTCTAAGACTTTAATTGTGGAAACTGAAAAGCAATTTTTTTTAAAAAATATGGTTTTATTCAAGTTATGTGTTTTTTTTAACAGATTATATTTTTTTAATAAAATGCAAATTAACTGTTACTGAAGTAATACACAAATTTTATTGACTCCTCTCAAGGCGTGATGTTACACGTTCCCTATTTTTTTAACTTTATAATAAACAAAACGCTTCTACTCAGCAAATGGGAATGTTAATATCTCAGTCTATTTTAACAATTCTATAAAAAAATCTATAAATCGATTGTTATACCTGAGTCTTTGAGTAACGTGTGGGGAAGTGTAATAGAATTAACTGACTAAGGTTTACATTTTTAAATAAAATAAGTAAGGTTTGATGAAAGATTGGAATCAATACAATAAATGGACCCTGTTCCTTTTTGTTTGTTTTATTCCACACAGAGCTAATGACAAAAAACATACCTCAAGGGAAGGAGATTTGAGTCTCTACCAATATAGGGGGATTTGAGGATCACAATCAAATTATCAAAGAGATTGGACGGGCTATTTGGGAGTTAATAGGATTTTATCTTCTATACACTTTTACAGCCTTTTGTTAAGTTTTTTTTTCTAGAAAATAGAAGACCTAGGACTGTCATCGAGACAAAATTCTAAGCGTGAGCGGCCAGGGCCTTCAGGTACAGACGCTAATGTGATCGTTTGGGCCAAATGCTGCTGGGCGCATTCACAGCAATTGGCATGACTTCGTGGGAAGGGACGGGAGTTCCGGGGTAAGGTACCGCTAGCAGTACAGGTCAAGGATGACATCAACTTCGTTTTTTAAAGAAAAAATAAATAATAATACAAGATTTTTTAAATCATTATTTTGGGTTTGGAGGAAAAAAGTGATTGATGCTTACCAAAGATCTGGATGACAAAGTACTGGCGACCGAAGATCCACGTGTTCGCCATATCAAAGTACCTGTAAAGTTTTCTTTCTAGTTAACAATACTTTTCGGAAATTCACTTAGGATATTTTCCCCAGTAATTTCATTCTACACCAGTATTTTTTTTAGCGGAAACTCACTAGTCATTTGATAATTTGGCAATGCGACACAAGGACGCCAGGTCCATAATCTTTTAAGGGACTAGTAGAATTTCGAGCTTAAAAAGTCTCTGCTCATTGTTAAGCGCCAACGAGATTAGAAAGGGATTAAGCCATATTAAAGTATACGTCACAAGCCTTTAACAAAATCTTTTAATACAATTTTTAATATAATTTTTAAGACCTAATCTTGTTGGCGCTTAACTAATGAGTAGAAATATTTTAAACTCGAAATATTGGTCCCTTAAAAGATTACGGACCTGGCGTCCTTCTCTTGGGGCCGGGCGTCCTTGTGTCCTATTTATTCATTTGTCCTAGTCATTATGTCCTATACACGGAGTCCTATTATCGAGTCGAACTTGTGTCTACTTCCAGACAATGTTTTGAAAGCGTATTTCTATTGTAGACCATTTTCTCAAAAATGCAATTTAATATTGGAAAACTTTCTCGAAAATCTTTTCCAACTCAGAACTGATTATCTAGAAAGTTTACTTGCGAACTGGGATTTTTCGAAGATACTTGGAGTTAAATAAATTGCTTATTAGTTTTTAACCTCGCGTAAGCACACGAAAGTTTACTTATGTTTTTCGAAGTACTTTTGCCAAAACAATGCTCTGGAATGTCTTTCTAATTAGACATTTTGAACAAATAATTCTGCTAAACTTATATGTGTCTGGAGAGTTTGTTTTGTAAGTATGTTCAAGAAAATGTAGTTCGAGCTTAAATGTTTGCTTACGGAATACTTCTGTTCGAAGATTATTCCCAAAGATTTATTGTGTTTTAAACAAAAATTCAACAACTTATCTCGACGAAGAAAGACTTTGCTTTTTAAACAAGAAAAAATACTATTTCTACGGACAAAATTGAGTCCTACCAAGAAATGCTTCAGGGCGCTTTATTTCTGCTTAAAAACTGTCCGGAGTTTATTTCTACCTATATTTTTGTTTCTAAAATTTATTCCGAGAAACCTTTCCAGACAATATCATTCTTCCTAGTAAGTTTATTTCACATTTCTTCCCACTTGAAAGATTGCCCGGAAATGTCGTGTCTATTTGTATTCAATTACTGAATGTTCGAAAAAGAACGGATTTCAATTAAGGGGTAAAATACTAATTAAAAGAAACGTCCTATACCTGAAGAGGTCCGGCGAGGTCCGACTGTAACTGGTAAAACCACTTCATTCAACATTGTAATTGTCTGACGACGTTCTTGAGCACTTTTGGCGGAAAAGGGGCACTTTTTAAAAGACTGAAGTACGCTCGCATATGACGTAGTACTGTTTTTCCGGGACGCGAACGTTTTCCGGTTGACACTACTTGATCTGCCGTGAGATGACAAAACAGATTGCTTCCTACCCTTGTTATAAAAGGCGGCGTCCATATTCAAGACATGAAGGGAATCATAACTGGAACTAAAAGTACTCCCACTACCACAATGATTTTTCCTCCGAAGGGCGCGGTTCCCTTGGTAACCTTTCTTCCTAGCAGGTTTGCTAGAGTAAGCTTCGGACATTTTGCAGACTTCCAGCAAAGTTTCACTCCGGAAGAACATTTTCTGTATGAACCCCCGTTTCTTCCTCCGGTATTCCACATAACTCATCGAGGCCGCGCCAGGAATTATTCGGTCGCTGCAGCGCATCAAATCCGGTTCAGACATGTTGGAGCCAAAAAGGCGGGAAAAAGAATGGCGTGGTAAGGGGTGCACGGCTCTAGCAATGGAACCACCCCGGTACGACGAGTACGAAGGGTAAGGGTAGCCGCTGGACTCACTGTAAGCTCGTACTTTGCGGTCCGCGAGTGGCGACACCTGTTTCGACGAGATGGATTTTTGTTCGGACGGTTTCCGACGGAGCGTCGCGTGAGATAACTTGGGCGTGGTGGGATTGGCGAAGAAAGGCATACTCGAGCTTAAGTTGCCCAGGTATTGTTTGACTGACGAGCGGAACTGAGGGTGCGAATAGCCGTAGACCAAAGGATTGACAACAATGGAGGTTTTGGCGAAAAAGGCGGGTATCGTGGTCGCCAACGGATTCGTGAGTTTACCCGAGCCAAATTGGCCCACCAGGCTAACAATGGCGTAGGGAGTCCACGCGATAAGGAAGAGGATGACTAAGGTGATGATGATTTGAGCAGTGCGAATATCTGTCTTTCTGCGAGCTTTCCGAGTGAAGGTCTTTTGAGAGGAGACGGCAATGTGAGTCATTTCTTTGCTGTGTAGGACCACGGCTTTGAAGATGACGCCGTAACAGTAAGTGATGATGGTGACGGGCAGCAAGAAGCCAAAGAAGAGCAGGTAGAAATAGTACAAACGATTAGACAGGGTACGCGTACTGTAGTCCCATGAACATGTGGTTCGTAAGCCTTCTGGGATGTAGGCGGAAATGCCCCATAATGGTGGTACGACCAACGCTACGCAGTAGATCCAAATGATGACGCACACCTGGCCAAAAATCACGAACATATACAGTGAACTGTCTGTGTGTATGAGTATTTTATGCTGGGTATCATGGTTGCTGGCTTGTGTGACTTTTGTAAAGTGATTTGTTGATTAACTTTCTAGTGTGTGTATGAGTATTTTGTTGGCTTGTGTGACGATGACCTTTGAAAAGTGATTGTTGATTACTTATGTTTCTTGTATGGTGTATACTATGGTTTTTGTGCATGTTTTTGCGATTTATATTTTGACTTATCCATTTTTTTGCATTTTGTCTCTTATATTTTGGCTTGAGTGTTTCTTTTAAATGTTTGACTGAATGCACGCAGGAGAGGAAGTTTTAAAACAATACAAAAATCAATAAGTAAAATATACGGCTTCATATATACGGCTTTATAAGGCTACCGATTTTTGGGATGTATACCCCCGCTTTTGAGAGTTAGAAACTACCGATTTTAGGGGTTTATAAACTCCATTTTTAGGAGTGAACCCCCGATAAAATTTTAGGGGCTTAAAA
>JAGJRP010001050.1:0-22665 GCA_022832235.1 Lepidurus couesii
TTTTTTACAAAAAAGTGGGAGATGCTCGAGGCAAGCCGAAATAACGCTACAAGTCCGGCCTGACCCACCGTCCTATCGGAAGTTATTTTCACTGTTGAGCACAAACCTCGGCCGAGGCAAGCCGGAGTAACGCTACAAGTCCGGCCTGACCCACGTTTGAATTCTGCGTTATCTTTTGGATCAAATCCCTCCAGGCTTTCTCCAGGTATACGCACATGTCTAGGGAATTCCTACACCGTGGAACCAGTTCACGCGTTAGGATGGAGGTGCTTTGCTTCTCCCCCGGTTTGAGACCAACGCTTGGTTTCATTCGTTAAAAAAAAAAAAAAAAAAAAAAAAAAAAAAGTGGCAGATGCCCGGATCAAGCCGGAGTAACGCTACAAGTCCGGCCTGACCCACGTTTGTTTCTGCGTTACCTTTTGGATCCAATCCTTCCTGGCTTTCTCCAGGTATACGAATCCAGGTATACGAAGTCTGGGGGAATTCCTACACCGTAGACCCATATAACCCGTTGGGATGGATATGCTTTTCTTCCCCGGTTTGAGACCAACGCTTGTTTCATTCGTCAAAAACCAATGAAAAAAAATGGGAGATCTGACCCTTAACTCTATGTAATTCCCCTATGTTTGCCATACTTATAAACATAACAAAGATTTCCGGAGTAGCGGTTAACAATAGGACAAGTTTTTGCTTCGCGGAAACCCAGATTGCTGTCGGCTATGTTTTAATGACTTGAGTCACGCGCCCAAAAGCAACATCGGGCGTCCCCTCTTTCTGTTTTGACCGGAAGTTCGTTAGAATAGCGAAAAAAGAAGGGGGAAAGGGGAACGGAGGGTTGAGAGACACGGTAGACAACCTAGCAAACGCCCACACTCCCTGAACTGTTACTCTAGGGGGGTTGGTTTTAGATTCCCAAAGTATTTGCTCTCTGCCAACGAACTCAAAACTCAGTAGCAGCCTGGTTGAGACGGCAGTCGATTTTCCAAGGCCAGGCTGAGTTAACCACATTCATACAGCCATCAAGAGTACAGTACCTTGGAGTGCCTGTGAGTACCTTATGGTACCGTAGTGTATTGCCCGTCACGGCACGCGTGGATTACTTCCTGTGTAAACTTCAGTTTTTCTTGAAATTTCGAGTTTCGTTTTGCGTTTTATTTTCCCAAGGTTCCATTTCAAGGAAGTCCGGTCGTTAATTGGATTACGCAGGCGTTCAGACAATAGTGAACGCTTCGTTAGTTGTTTAGAGTTTGTAATCTCTTAAATTGCGCGTTGTCCGAGTCAGAAATTGAGCTGATCCATCCGTCTTGCGATGCGAGATGGCGTCCGGTCAACTACTTAAATTGCACTTTCTTCTGGCTCTTTTGATTGGGGCACAATTGAAGGATGTGGGATGGTCCTTTGTTCCCTTTTGGAAGAAGCCTGCAGGAAAATTACGTCTTAATTGACGCTGTTTTTATCTCACAAGATGTATTAGAAGACCCTCAGTTGCTCTTCATTGATCATGAAAGGCTCTGAAGCGGCTCCCTTTAGTACTAGTTGACTGTTTCATTGCTGCCGAGTAGTGTAAACTGGCCCTTAAGCGCTCCATTCGCGGTTTCATTGTTGCAGTGCAGGTGAAAGTGACATCTATGGAGTTGACCGAAGGCATTAAAACGTTGACAAGACGACTGTCGTCGTTGCGCAAAAGCAACAAGTCCTTAAGAGGAAGTGATTTGAAATTAGATCACACTTGTGATAGAGACAGTAAAGAAGCCGTTAGTTTTCCTGATCACGATCAGGAATCGGCGGCTCTGGCATTGTATGCCACTTTGAAACCGAAGCGTAGTAGGAAGATTAAACGCATTAAAAGCTTGTAAGTTGTTTACGGGATAAGGACTTCTGAAATTACTTTGATAAGTATACTGTCAGATGTCTTGAACCTCAAACGATGGTCGGACGGTCCTCAAAGGGAAAATAAAACGCAAAACTAAACAAATAGGAATCGGGATGGTTAAATTTCATCTCAAATGTGTTTTGTTTTTCAATTTTTTAGAGCAAGCAAAAAAGGAAGATGAGTTGTTGGACGTTGAGTGATTGGCAAGGTACGGGCCTTAGCAAGAAAAGTGTTTTAACGGTTTGGACGTGGGCCCAAATCAAAGGCAGGTGGAAAGATCGGAAAGCGGCCTTGTTTCGGTCACGCGGTGTGCCTAGTCCCATTCAGTCGCTTACTGCCAGGTTAGCGTCACCCTAATGAACGTTTTCCAGGCGAACGTACTGTACACTCCCCTTGAAAGAGGCACGAAGAAGGGGCAAGACAAAGTAGGGAAACCAGCTTGGGCCAGGCCGGAGTTGTAGCCTTACTACGGCTTGCCGCTTGAGTTACTCAACCATGAAAAATAACGAAGCGAGTGGGGTCCTGGCCGGGTTTCTTAGCTTTGCCCGGGCATGCCTAACAGACGCTTTACAAGAGAAATAACTTGTTTTTATTAATTTATATCGTTGTTTCGGACAATCAAACAGAATATGATCAAGTGATATGTAGAGTGGTCTACAGTATCAAAATCATATGTATATATTTTTTTAACATTTTTTAGAAGGGTATCTCATGTTTAGTTAAAGTTTCTTTATTGTTCACGGTTGAGCAACTGCGAGGCAGGCCGGAGTAACGCTACGAGTCCGGCCTGACACAAGTCGGTTTCCGGCGGCACCTCTTATTTTGCCCTTTCTACCCTTTCTAGATGAGAAGTTCATTCTCAGTAAATTCTGTTAGTGTTCGTTCTACTTAAACACTGCTAGACGACTCACGTAAGTGGGGTTAACTCGAGAAGAAGAAAAACTCAGGAAATTCAGAGACAGGAAATGGAATTTCGTCAGAGCTGTCTGATTGCTTGTTGTTGATTCCGGAGCCACTCTTCCTGCTATTTTTAATTTGCTTTTATTGTATTTTTTAATTTGGTTAGACGTGGCGATGGCGATGATAGCAGCTTCTTCGAGCGTTTCGCCACCTTGAAAGATAAATCCCAGCAGAATTCGCGATGGAATACTCCGTCGCCGCCGGCGTGTTTAGAACCAGAAGCGGTGAGTGCCTTGGTGGAAGGACTCCAGGCCACGCCCCTGATTAGCGGCAGCATCTCCCCGGTTTCGCTAGACGGAGAAGAAGAAGACGATAAGCCTAAGCCACGCCCCCGATCTCGACCTCGCTCCCGACTGTCTCGACAAACTTCGCTCTCGCTGGAATCCGGACTCGTTTTGGATGAGTCGCAGGCTACGGTAAGTGAAGTTAGATCCTCATGCGACTGTTCGTGTTCGCGTATTTATAGACTCAGCCTTGGGCGTGACTTTGTTCACTTTTGCGAGTCTGTTTGGTTCGATTTTGGAGCACTGGTGTGCACATCACCTGGCGTTAGAAGAGAAGTAACGCACGTGTTATGTGTGATCTGTAACTTTTTCCGTGATACCTGTGATAAACGTGATTTTCTCCAATCTATTCCTATACCTAAAACAGAATTCGCTATAATGGGTTCTTATGATGTAATTCGTTCGTTTCTTCAATTTATATTAAGTTGTTTGAGCCGATTTCCATAACTAAATTCGGTTTTGATTGGGTTTTTTCTTCTCCGTTTGTTGTTTCTTTCGTGGTTGGGAAATTTAACAGACAGATGCATTGTACGAGCAAGTCCTGTTCGCTATCTTGCATACATTGGGTGTGGATTTACAAGAAAAAGTACCCCGAGAAGACCTATGGCAGCATTTACGGACCGCTGTGGGCGTGTCCGAGGAAAAGCACTTGCAATTGCTTGACCAAGCGCAACAGAAACCGGTAAGTTTGACTTGGGATTCATGGGCTAATAATGAAATAGTATTTTTATCATTACTAAATAATTTTAGTAATTGAATGAAATAGGATAGTTTAGTATTACTTTTTGCAAAATCAGTACATTTAAGGCAAAAATGCACTAGCAGTAATATTGAAGTATCATATTTTCATATTTCATAGTATCATATTTTATCATATTGAAGTAATATTATCATATTGAAGTTTATTTGTTATGCAAAAATGTCACAAAACAATAACAAACACCAGCGCCATCTGTGATTGTTTAACATCGGTAAGCTAAACTGTACGTGGAGCCTTAAATGTTGAAAGAATTTAAATGTTTTAATGAAAAAAGGAAGCGAGTTCGATTCAGGGTTTTTAGTGAATAAATATGTTTAGTTTGTATTGAATAAACGTCTTACACAATTGGATTCGAACATTTAGGCGCCGGAAGTGCTGCTACACTTGAATGTCTTGGAAGGAAGAGGCTTGTTGGGCAAAGATGTGAATGGTAAGTTCTTTTTCGAAAGTTCTAGAAAGTTGACTCAGTTCAAGTATTAGGTGAATTCATTCAATTTGTTATTCTTCTCTTCTTTTTAAAAAGGCCTGAGCGATCCTTTTTGTGCGATCTGGGTATCCAGCCATCGCCAGTCGCCTGTTAATACCTCCATGAAACCAGAAACGCTGCATCCTGTTTGGAAAGAGAGTTTTGTCATGTAATGAATCTCATATTAATCTATTTCCGCTTTGTTAAGCTTCCAACACGAGTTCTTATTAGAACTAAGCTGTTACTAGAGTTAAAACTGACTGTTTTCTTTGATTTTCTTCATTAAGGCCTGTGAAAAACGTAGGCGAAGATGTACTCACCTTGGAAGTATGGGATTACGACCCGGAAGAGAGTGTGCGAGACAAAATGGGACGTTTTAACCAAGTTAAAGGCTGCAGAGGCTTGAAAAAATTGATGAGGGAAATCGCAGTGGCCTCTTCAGCCTCAGGCAAACCTGCCCATGAGTTCCTAGGCGTCCTCAACGTCCCTCTCAAAGTAAGTTTTACCTTTTTATCCCGTTTTTTTTGTCTAGAATCTGATGTTTTGAACGCATTCTTATGGTTGTTTTTGTTTGTTTTATAGTATGTTCCTATTAGCGGAGTAGAACGCTGGTACCCTTTAGATGGGCGGAGCCAGGATAAAGTCAAAAACAAAGGGCGGGGAGATATTCGGTTACGCCTATTGCTATGCACAGCCCAAGAAGATTCGCCTACTGCCTCAGCCCTGGCTTGGGAACAACACGAACACCTTACGGCTCTCCTCCTAGACCATGATATACGTAACGACAAGGTAAAAAAACTTAAGTTTTTCGTAAAAAAATGATGAATTTAGACTTGTAATGGATATAGAGCTTTTGCCAAATTACGCCTCTCGCGGCAACAGTTGGCGAAATCCGCCATTTTTAGTACATTTAAATTAAGGTAAACAAACAACAGCAAACTGTATTCCGTGAATATTTGTTTTGCTTTGTGTCTTTGTGTTTTATTGTGTCTTTTTGTTTGTTTACCTGAGCTACTTGTAAAAGCTGTAAGCAAAACCAAACTATTCACGGAAAACAGTTTGTTGTTGTTTGTTTACCTTAACTTAAATGTACTCAAAATGGCGGATTTCGCCAAATCTTGCCGCGAGAGGCGTAATTTGGCAAACGCTCTATAGTGGACGAAATGCGTTTCCTCTTGCTCCACCTTATCCTTCTTGTTATCATTATTAGTGTATTATTGAATTACTTTCATTATAGTTTTCATTATTATGATTTACTTTTTTAAAAAATATTTAACCAACGTGAGCATCATTTACTAGTATGATTTACTTTTTAACTATTAACTAGTACAATAAGGTGTTCTAAGCAGAAACCTGTAGCTAGTCTGTGTATTATGGTTACTATTAATAGACTGCTGATGGATTTTCATGCGTAGGAGTGGTCGGGATCCTTGTCAACTTTGAGTGAAGCTATATTGGAGCAGCATTCCGCGCATTTGGGTTTACGTAAATTGGCTTGTCACGTAATTCGACTGCGTCTGCTGGTACGCGTATTGTCACAGCGTTGGGTAGATTGGCATATCCTGGCTAGTGCGGTAGACCGTGTGCTGAAACGATTGGATGACCTCACGCCAGAACAAGTAAAGAAAGACTTTTCATTTAGGGAGTTTTCATTGAATTAGTAAGTAAAACGGGGTTTGAATTCCATTTTCTTCTAGGAAGCTATCTTCTGGGAAACAGGGGATGGGTTAGTGACATTGGCATTGTCCATGATTCGGCAATATCGCTTGCGGCAGGCAACGTCGGGTCATCCTCAGCAAATGCGACCCATGCTAAAGTACTTTCTCTTTCTTGAAATATAGTGCAGTTTCTTATTATTTTATAATTTTTTTTTGTAATTATTTGTCTGTAGAGTCTTGAAGGATTTGTTTGCGATGGCAGAAAAACGATGCGAGACTAATCGCTACGAGCACATGCCTGCGAAAGTAACAGAAGCCCTTACCATGGGTGCTGCGGATTGGTAATTGATTTCAGAATTATTTTTTTTAAAACAATAACTCTAAAATACGTCTTCTGTGTTTTTGATTGCTAGGATGTCCCGAGCCGTCCATCAAAATCCACATCGAGGAGAGATTAACGACGATGATCGTTTGGTGCATTGCATTAGTATTGGCCAGTTTCTCATGACAGACTTGCAAAAGGTCCTGGATTTATACAACCCTCTCTTTTCAGCGTAAGTTCTCTTTTATTTCTCGCCTTTCCTGTGGTTTTAGCCATTAATTCACTAATAATTCACTAGTAATCGCCCTTAGCTTGGTATAGTCCGTGACTAGACATAACTTCGGAATTTTTTTTTTTTACAAAAACCGGTACATTTAATAAAAAATGCACCAAGAGTAAGGTTAAACATAATATTCGCTGGGGTACAACTCTTTTTTGACTCCTACGCAAGCTTTTTAGTAAAAACAATAACAAACATGTTTGTTATTGTTTGTACTAAAGCTTACTAATTAGTCTCGCCGTCAACAGATGGCGTTGATAGTTTTTACTAATTAGTCACCATCAACAGATGGCGTTGATGTTGATGCATCAACGCCATCTGTGACTGTTTCGCAACAATGCCCTAAAGTATACACGGGAGCCTTAAATAAGAAAAGTATATCTAAAACATATTCAACTTTCTAACTTGTACTTAGCAGTAAGTCATTCATTAAAAACATTGAGAAGTGGCAAATCGTAATTTTTATTCTATTGTTGTAAAACAGGATATTACAGATTCCTGCTTTTGCCGTTTGCTACCAGTATTACGACACTCAGGTGAGTGTATCTTTGAATTAAAATTAAAATTTCATTTTACCTTGAAACCAAACCTGTACTAACTATTCATTATTGTTTTGTTTGCAATAGTTGTGTGCCTTATGTCAGCCTGTGGTACAGTCCATGTGCCGGTCCTTGAAAGGGTTCGACGTAAGCGAGGAAGATGTGTTACGGGAAGCCTGGAATCCAGATCCCACGTCCGCTCCAGCTCCTCTTAGTGCACTCAACATGGGCACTGCCTTATTCGAGCTTTACTTGACTCTTCAGCAATTCCACAAGTACATAAGACGCATTGTAACTCGTTTTAGACGAAATTTTAATGAACTTTCGCTGCGATTCTCTCTAGATTGAGTGCTGCATTGCGATTAGGCCCGGATTCACCCGAAACGGCGACTATTCCGACCAAAGTTGGTTCGTTTCATACATGGTTCAGTGCAGGAGTGAGTCGCTGGCTGGATATCGCCTTGTACAAAGCCCTCCAGCGCATCGTGCGAGCAGTTTTGTTGGATAGTTGGAAGCCCATGGACCATTTAGTGAAGCACTCATCCTCTGCCGTTGATACAATGAGCATTTTCTATCAAGTTCGTCTTTCTAGATTGATTTTTCTTAAAAAATTTATTAAATCATAACTTGTTTGTTTAGATCAAAACTTTTTGGAAACAATTATCCTGGCCAGATCCTGAAGGTGCCTTGGCGTTTGTGACCAAGATTATTGATGTAATTAAGACTCTTTAAATTCAGTTAAATTACATGTAATGAAATAAATTAAGACGCAAGAATAATCTGAATTTTCCCAGGACGTTTGTCGTTGCTCTGTCTTCTACGCAGAAGTCATTGAGAAGCACTTGGCTCGCCAGAAAGAAGAACGTCATGGAACACCTTTCGCTTTCACTCCACAGGTAAATCAAACGTAAAAAAAGCCTCGTAATTAACCATATTAACTCGTATAACTATTTTTAAAAAATTATTTTGACATTATTTTTTTTAAAAAAACTTTTTTCATTCTTCTGGCAGGTGTGTTTGGCTCTAAATAACATCGTATACGTGCAAAGTTGTATCCAACCCTTGGTCGCTGATCTGGGATGGGAAGAAGAAGTGGCTTTGTTGACCCAACCGCAGTCTGCAGAGCATTGTCGCAGCACTGTCAAAACTTTAGTCGAGAACACCTTAGATAACCTAAATTACAAAATGGAGCAACTTTTGGAAGACTTTGGCGAGCAGGTAAAGTTAATTTTCCAATAATTCTGTCTTTTTTCAACATAAGTTCTTTACATCATCTGATTAAATCCGTGATTTCAGGTAGCTGAACATGTTAGAGTCTTGCTGCAGTTCAATTGGAGCGAAGATCCGACATCTACTGCTTCTTTATCGCAAAAAGATGCTCTTTTTCGCTACCTGGACGACAACTTAGTTCTCCTGAACAAGCACGTGGATCCAGAAGTCTTCCAATCTGCGTTAAATCGGATTGCGCGGCATGTTTTGACGACTTTCCAAAGTTTCGTTCAAGCAGAAGTTGAAGTAGACCCCTTTCATTAACTTTCGTTTCCCTTTTACTTAAATTTTACCCTTTTTTGTAGGGCAAACGTCATCCCTCCTTCTTTAGACACGTAGAGAAACTCTTGGATGCTGCGCTAGGGTTCTTTTTTGGCGAAGAATCTTCCGAATCATCAGAAAAAGAGCGAACAGAACAAATTCGGAACTTGCTTCATTTGCATGCCGTAGAAACGGCTCAGTTGATCCATCAGTACAAAATGGAGCGTGCTGTAGAGCCCAATGAAGGTTCCAGGCCCAATTATGGAGCCCTTTCGGTGCGAGCTTTGTTCGTAGGAGACACTTTGCAAGTAGAGCTTTTGAATGCCAAGAATCTCAGACGCATGGATGCCACAGGTAACGAAAAAAGCTTCTTTTCCATGAATTGAAGTTTTCATTTGGGTTGCTTTGGTTTTATTTACAGGCTCTTCTGATCCGTATGTAAAGATAGCTTTACTGCCCAGCGAACGTTTTGTAGGTCAGTCTCCGCACAAGACAAAAGTGCATAAGAATACTCTGTTCCCCTTATTCGACGAGATGATGACCTTGTAAGCTGAAACGATTTTTTATTTTTTTTATTTAAAGAATGACCTCATTGCTAAGTCTTTTGTTCTATTTAAGTACTGTTCCGGTAGATGTGCAGACCAAGGCCGATTCATTAGTCTGGTTTGTGGTTAAAGATCACGATTTCTTGGGCAAAAACGAATTCAGTGCCGAAGCTTTTCTGCCTTTTAAGGACATTATCCGTGGCGATACATTGGACGATTTTAAGGATATGGACCAACTCACTTTGTCCTTGACACGTCCTTCACTTAAAGGTACTTTACAAATTTTCGTTTCTCTTGATGGACATGGGGCGTTTTATTTATAGGGAAGAGTTAAAAGGGGAAGAAATAATATCTTAATCGTTTCGTGTTTTAGATTCGAGATATTTCCAAGTTTTGGAGCATCGCACCTGGGACAAACTAGCCAAAGAATTTGTTAAAAGAGAGAAGCAACACATCTCTTTCTAAGAGCTTTTTCTAAGTCGAATAATAAAGAAGAATTTTCTCCTTGCGTATAATAATAATTTGTTGAAAAAGTAAATCACTTCAGGTTTCACTATTGTGTCATCCGGGCCTTAATTAGAAGTGCTAGTTCTTATTGTTTTATTTGTGTAAAAATTTGCAAGGTGTATCTTAATATAACAGTATATCGAAAATTAGAAAACATTGTTTGTAGATTTATACATTCGTATTCCGTACGTAAATAATTGGAAAATTCACATAGCTGCTTTATAAAAAGCTGACGTGTAGCTTGGCTCTGCTGTACCCAAGCTAGCACAAGGTGGCGTGCAACGTTTTGTATGGGTTTATATGAACGCGCATGTGCTTCTGCGCATAAAACGCCATGCAGACTAACTTTGTAACCAGCTATTCAATTTACATGCATTTTTTTCTAAACATATATAACAAAATGGTGTCCAGGTGACGGTAGTTGCCGATGTGCGATTTTGCAATTTGTTCACATAGTTGAAAAATTAAGCTCCAAAATATTAAGTATAGTTTTTCAAATTATTGCAAGCAAGTATACGAAAAGATAAACTGCCTTGCCTTCCATATTCATAATAGCTAATTTACTATAAAAAGATTTACAAAAATCTATACTTTTTTTGCGTAAGAATGTTTATCTGCGTGCCCGTGTGTTATCGTGCAACAGAAAGCTATAATCTGCAGGCCACCTTGAGACGACTTGGTTTGAGAAATTATGCTGCCATAGCAAACTGTGATGACAAATGGTACTGTTCACAAGCAAACCAAGCGTAGAAAAATGGCCTGCAATTTGCTATCTATTTCTTTTCTATTTCCTTCCAAAAGGCTGTCGCAAAACAATAACAAACGCTAGTGCCATCTGTGATTCTTTCGCGTAAACAAACTAAGTTATACGGGTTCAGAATCCCCGATTGGTTATTTATTTCAAATGTACTCGTAGCAATAAATTATAGTATCTTTTTATCGCATGAAGCGTACTGTACATGCAGTCTTTCGTTCCGAATTGACGAGGGGTTGAAGGGTTTGTCTTAAATGAAATGGGAGTAACATTTTGGTACTAAAACATTGTAATTTTTGTTCGTAATTTTGTATTGGCCTAAAGTTGTAGTATAGAGTGAATACCAGAAACATCTTTGAAATGGCATAAAACTTACATGATGCATTTCCTAATGCTGATATCGAATGTAGAGTTCTGCTAGAAGTTAATCTTTTACGAACAATTTATCAAAACATTAGTTCTCCCAAAGAGAAAGAGAAACATGTTCCCATAGTGCCCTTGGGAGGTAATGACAGATAAAGTACGCCATGACGGAGATAAATGAAATACAGACATAGTGAAACAAGGTGGTAATTAAACAAAATGTGATAGTACCAGGACGACATTGACGACTTCATCAAAAGAAACTTGTTAACACCCTTCTAATAAACACGCCCATTGGTGATATATGGAACAAAACCTGGGAGATCTATATATAAGGAAAATTAATCAGCTAACATCCTCACAGTAAAACAGCTTACTAGAAAAGTATCAACATGAAATTCCTTTTCGCCATCGTTTTCGCTGTGGTTTTTTGCGCCGTTTGTAGTCAAGCTCTCAGCCTTCCCCAAGGTAAAATATTTTTTTAAAAAAATTCTAAACAGTTCAATTCAACATTGATTCACTTTAGTTATGTTTATTAAATATAAATCTTTATTATGTTATATTTATAGTAATCTTCTTTATTTTATTAATTTTAATCTTTTTTAATAGTGAGTATTGGTTTGAAGGCCTATTGGCCTGCTTTTTTTATTAGTTTTAATATTTTGATTAATTTTAATTAATTTGTTTAAGTTTAATATTCCAACGTGGCTTGTGCCTGCTTGTTGTTGGATTCTTCATTCCTGTTCGAAATTATTTACATTTAAGTTGTTTTGTTAGTTTAAAAAAAAGAAAAGGTTTTCAGTTTTCATCATTTGTTTTGATTTAATTTTAATGTTTTTCTTAATCAATTGTTTTAGTTGTGAATGAAGAAAAGCAAAATGAGAACAAAAACCTCATTTTATCCGAAACTGATCCATCGCTCCGATTTTCCTTCGACTTGCTCGTCACGTACATTACGAACTTCATCATTCGGTTGGTAATCGACGCGGCTTTCGTACCGGTATACGCTTTCGTAGCACCAGTTGCACTCGTTTCCCCTGACGCGTATACTGCCGTAAATGCTGGCATTGGCGCCATTGCCACTGCAATCAAAAACAATTTCCCTTTAACCTCTCCGTTTTAAAATAAAATCGTTATTCTTTACCACTTATCCCCTTGTCACACACACAAAAACTGTTCTATTTTCTTTCCATTGCATGGAATATCAAGTTCTGGTGAAATAAAAAGTGTATTTACTATTGGCTATTCAGCAATGAAACCTGATAATGTACAACTTTTCTTAATTCCTGTACCAGTCGGATCGGTTCATATGACCCTCGCGAGGATGCATATAGTCTTTATATATACTTGAGATTCTAAGTATTTTATATATTTAATAAAATTTAACAAAATAATATCTAGGGGGCGATAGTTGTCGGTGGGCGATTTCGCAATTCGTTCGCATAGTTGATAAAAATAAATTCCGAAATATTAAATACAGTTTTCAAATTATTGCAAACAAGTATGAGGAAAGTTAAACTGCTTCGCCATCTTTAATTTATATAACATCTAATATGATACCAAAAGATTTACAAAAACCTCCTATACTTTTTTCGTAAGAATGTTTCTGGCCGTTCCCCCTTGTTATCGTGCAACAGAAAGCTATGAGCTACAGGCCACCTTGAGACGACTTGGTTTGAGAAATCGTGCTTCTATAGCAAACTGTGATGACAAAGTGGTTCTGTTCACAAGCAAACCAAGCGTAGAAAAATGGCCGGCATTTTGCTATCTATTTCTTTTGATTTCCTTGCGAAACGCTTCAATGAAACAATAAACAAACTACTGCCATCTGTGATTGTTTCGCGTTAAAAGCTAAGCTATACGGATTCAGAATCCCGATTGGTTGGTTGTTTCAAATGTACTCGTAGCTAATTTATAGTGTCCTTTCATCGCATGAAGCCTATATATGTCTTTCGTTCCGAATTGATGGGGGTTTAGAGGTTTGTCATGAATGCAATGGAAGTAATGTTTTAATTAGAACATTGAAACTTTTGTTTGTTATTTTGTATTGGCCTAAAGACGTATTACATGTTTTACCAGACACATCTTAAAGAAATTACATGAAACTTACCTTATGAATTTCCTAACGCGGAAATCGAATGCGGAATTCAATTAGAAACTCATTGTTAGGCCTTTTAGAAACAGTTTATCAAAACCTTAATTCTCCCAGAGAAAAAGATAAATGTCCCATAGGGCCCTTGGAAGTAATGGCAGATAAATTACGTCATGACGGAGGCAAATGAAATACAGACATAAGTGAACCAACATCAGCCAGGCCGACATTTTGACGACTTCATCTAAAGAAACTCATTACACCTTCTAATAAACACTCTCCTGCTGGTGATATAGAACAAAATTTGGGCGATCTATATATAAGGCAAATCGTGGAACTAAAGTCTTCACAGTAAACAACTTACTAGTAAAGTATCAACATGAAATTCCTTTTCGTCGCCATTATCGCTGTGGTTGTTTGCGTCGCTTGTAGTCAAGCTCTCAGCCTTCCCCAAGGTAAAAGAATTTTAAAAAATCTAAACAAAATAATTTTAAATACTTGCATTTTAATTATTTTTTATTATATTTAAATCTTTAGTGTTTTGTTCATGTGAATCTTTAGTTTTTATGAACGGCATGAGCGTCTTTTGGCCTACAATCTATTATTTTTAATATTTTATTTAATTCTAATTTTAATTCCTTTTATTAAAAATAGGTGCTATTATTTCTATCAATTTTAAGATTTCGTTGTTTTTTATTTCATTCTAACATTTTTCTTAATTTCATTTTTTTAGTTGTGAATGTAGCAAAGGAAGATGAGAACAAAAACCTCATTTTATCCGAAACCGATTCATCGCTCAGATTAACCATCGACTCGCTCATCCTGTACATTACGAATTTCGTCATTCGATTGGTAATCGACGCGACTTTCGCACCGGTGTACGCTTTCGTAGCTCCGCTTGCACTCATTTCCCCTACCGGGTATACCTCCGTAACTGCTGCTATTGGCACCGTTGTCGATGCCGTCAAAGGCTATTTCCCTTTACCCTCTTTGGCTTAAAAAAACGTTTCTTTACCGTTTATCTCTCCGTCGCGCACAAGAACCCTTTTGTTTCCTTTCCATTGTATACAATGTCAAATTTTAGGAAATAAAAAGTGTATTCACTATATTCAGCAATGATACCTGATATCTTTTCATAATTTCTGTACCAGTCGGATCGGTTTATGTGACCCTCGTGAAGATGTATAGTCTTTCTAGAGAGAAACTGGAGATTGCGTAATCGCGAAAGGTCTTTTTTGGTTTCCTAACGTGAAATCTATTCAGATTCCGCAATCTGTCTAGGAAAAGAGGGTCACGTTGACGTGAAGATGAGTCCAGAGCTGCAATTATAGTTAATGCAATTGTAACACGGCATCTGCGAAAACTTTCAAGGAAACTGTAAGGCTGCGTCACTCTGGGAAAAAATAAAAGTATTAAAAAACCAGGAAAACGCTGACGAAGCCAACAGATCTTTCGTACGCTCTTTACAGTACAGTGAATGTGATCTGATCCGATGTGCGAAATGAAACTTGTGATTTTGCTAGCATTGATATTTTGCCTTGTTGGTACCTTGTTTGCTGCTCCAGGCAACGACAAATATGGTAAGTCGCATCAATATTCTCCAACTTTGAGGCTCCTATAGCTTAGCTATGTCACGATAGCAATAAGGGAACGCATTAGGTAAAAAGGAAACATTCTTTAGGTTAAGGAACATTCTTAGGTAAAAAGTGTTAAAAAATTTCTACAAAACCTCTTGGCATTAATATGATACTAAAAGCGAAGGCAGTGGAACTTTTCTTATATTACCTTTAATAAATTGAAAAATTTCAAACTTCCAATTAAATTTCCAATAAAATGCAATAATTATTCCTCAACGCGAAAAGAAAAATGGCCGATTTTGGAAAAGTGTCGTCTCTAGATATTACTTTCATGTGTTTACTGAAATTTTTGCATGGAAACTGTGTGTGTGGTTATAAAGTTACGGTGCAACCGTTTTATGCGCGTTCATCTGTCATTCAAAACGCTGCACGCCATCTTGTGGTAGCTTTTGTAGAACAAGACTAAAATTTTGAAATTTCAACCTTTTAAAACCGCCCTGTCATTATCATCTTCGTTTGTTTTAGTTCCTTTCACGAGGGATTTCGATTTGAGCAAAGAATTGGATTGGATGTCCACGCCAGTTAGACAGACTTACAACTACAATGAACTCCTTACAACGGTCGTTCCGAAGCTCGTCGACGTGGTCTTCGTCGTCATCCATTTTTTCGCCGATCCTGTACTCGGTACCTACGCCACCATGCTTGATTTTGTTCAGGGAATAATCAAGGGCGCCATAATGGAACAAGGCTGAGTCGGGTCGTTACATCTTTTGTTTAATCAAAACAGAACGGCACAGCAGGACAAAAAAACCAACAAAAATGTCATTTCAATTGCTATATGAAAGTTGTAAAAAGTGTAGCGGGAACGGTGTCGAAATATTAATTATCTTTTGGGAGAAAGAAACCAGGTTGATTGTAAAGTAAAAAGCCAGCTGTGTTTTCCACATAAAACGAAATCCAAGCATCCGTTATCAAGGTTCTTTAGTAATTAATTAGCCTTCACACGTTCATAGAGTCCCACTTCCGATTACGATTCTTAAAAAACGTCATTTCACAAGAAAGTAAATTGATTCGCTGTCTTATAAAACAATTGGGACACTTGTTTGGTTACTGCACGTATATACGTGCAGTAACCGCACTAATTGAAGTCCGCTTCAGATTCACGTTTATAGCGTCTGTTTTCAAATATTACTTAAGAAGAAAATTACAAGTATATAAGCGGGTCTTAACCTTCGATTAGTATCACTCCAACTTTCTTCCTTGATCAGCTCAGACTTTCTAGAAGCTCAGCCACAATGAAGTACGCCGTCGTAGCCCTCCTCCTCTCCTGCTCCCTCGCCTGGGCCTATGCCTCAAGTAACGGAAACTAATTTTCTTTCAAATACAGTAAACAGTTTTCTCTAAAATAATTAATTTGTTAAAACTAATTTCTTTAATAAAATTGCATAAAAAATAATTTAAAATATAGCATTTAAAATGTAAAAAATAACCAAATTCCAATTAATACAAATGTAAATAAAATGTATTAAATTTTTAAAAAGTTATTTAAAATAATTAATAAATATTAATTCTTACTTTAATAGGTATGATTATATTTGACTAAAAAAATAATTGAATTAATCTTTACAGTTGATTTGTACCAACTGAGGAGTGAGTTGGCAGTGATGGACCCACTTGAGCGCGCAGATTTGGTCAACACGATCCTGATTGCTGTTGCTCCTTTCTTGGTCGATGCACTGTTTAGCTTGCTTATCGTGTTCTTGACTCCCTATTTGGGACCCCTCCTGCCATTGGTTACCCCCATCATCTATGAGATCCGCAATTTTGCCAAAACCATGCTCATCAACTCCTTAAGTGGAACTACCGTCACCACTATAACTGCGGCCACCATAGCAGCCACGACCCCCATGGCCGGATAAAAGAAAAAAACTTTTCCAATCTGAACTCCTTGGGAAATAATCGGTGCAAGACGTAATAAGCCACATGACCTTACGAAATTATACGTTGTATGAATCTAAAACAACTAATAAACTATAACAATACACGCGCCGTCTAATCATGAAATGCTTGGTTCTCTGCAAAGACACATATCGTACTGGCATCTACACTTAAATAGGGCAAGTGACGTCAATGACTAATTGCTTTTAGTTTAAGAAGGGAAGGGGAAAAGGACACTATTGTTGCAGTAAATGGTTGTATATTTCATTACGCTAGAACAGCTGCTGCTCGACGTGCGAGAACTATGCCGGAACTTAAGTAATTCCAAGTCTGGTAATTATAATTAAGGAATTTTGCCATGAGAAACGAGTAAAAGCGGCTTAAATGAAGCTAAGTCAATTGGTTGTTTTTTTGCTTTGAATATTTCAATATAAGAAAATTGGATAGTGCTCAATTCAATACAATATTGAGCAGAAAGAATGGCGGAAGACGACCTTGGTCGAAGTAGGATTTGAATGTTTTGGCACAAACGAATGGCGGACTCGAGCGGAGGTTATGCCATTTAGATGTTGACTGTTATGATTTCTTTTATTGTATTTATACGGATAAATGACGCCTAATTTGTAATGAGCCGAAAAGTAAGCTTTTTATAAGTAAATATCCTGTCCGGCACGCTAACCTACATTCGTGGACTGATACTTTTACTGCAAATAAACTAATAAACCTGTAAAAATGCTAATAGGCACTAAAAAAGCACATCGGTAGAGTTTTTCTCTTTCTGAATAGAAAAACACAAACATTCAGATTTCAAAGATTTTTAACTTATTTCTTGACTTGAGATTGATCGACAAGGCTTAGAAAATGGCCTTGATGTTAGCAAGTCAGAGCGGAATGAGTAATAATACTTCAATGAGTAAGGATACAATTTGGCTAACCCTGACATTAAAGGGAATTAAGTTCGAACGTGCTAATTTAGTGCAGATATTCTGAATTTTCCTGCAGCTGTACAGGAAGCATTTAAAGAATTAAACGATGAACACTCTTGTGTATATGACTACTTCTTTATAAAAGATATAAAATAAAGTGGTGTGCTCCCTTAGAAGGTTACAGCAATCTCTCGTGAATTCCCAGAGTGACAGTAATACGCATTCAAGCGAAATGCATTCACTCAGAATAGTTCTACTATGTTGGGTAGCAGTTGCCTGCACTTCCGCGAAACCGAAAGCCAAACCAACAACTATTATTGTCGACTACAACGTTACAAGTAAATCCCGTGTTAACGTTAACACCCGTTTCTTTAAATTGTACCTTGTCGAATTACTAATATATCGCACGGTATTTCTTATCGTGCTTCCGGGAATGCGTCCTTAGACGGTGCAGATACCGAAGTATTGACTCAGGGTCAACCGGTAGTGGAACCAGTGGATGAATCCCGGCAATCCTTCCAAATACCACAGAATTTCCAAGCCTTTATGGCCGCTACGACTACTAAAAAGCATGCTAGTACGACTAGACATACTACGGCAAGGCCAAGTACGGCAGGTACGACCACTGCGCGGTTGACGGTAACCGCCACCACACCTCGGAGGACTACTCCTCCTCAAACGAAAGCCCCAACAAGCATGGTACAAGCAGTAGGTCCTTACTTACTGGACGGACTTGACGCCGGAATTAAATTTTATTTAAAAACGAACTCACCCGCTTTGTACGCGACACTCGGACCCATCGTGGACATGGTACTGAATGGAATTCAAAAGAGTTTACTTTAGCAAGTTCACTTTAAAACCAAGTATGCACTACACCTATAACACTAACTAGATACCTTGATTGCAAGCAAATTCTGAATCATAATTCTAACAAAAATTTCCTGTGCAACAATAGTTTTAACTTTCCCCGTGTACAATATGACAAACGACAATTGGGCACAGGGAAAACTGGGGTATTCGTATACGGTTGAATATGGTTCATTCCACTGTACGCTGAACCCCAATACACATAAAGATGAAAGACAAAGGCGAAATTACTTTGACACATTTATTTTAAATCGCGTGGAGAACGTTAATAGAAAATCTAGAAGTAAATGAACGCATTGCCCCAATTAATGTGGGGTATATAAAACCCTTATTCGCCCCTACAATTTCATCCAGTCTACTTCCGTAGCTTGCTTTATTTAGCACAACGTTCCAAGACTTTCAGTTTCACAAAATGAAGTTCGCTTTAGCCTTCCTTCTCTGCTTCGTAGCTGTAACCTACGCTACCTCTTCAACCAGAGGTATACTAATATTTATTTACTTTCATTTGCCAAATCAAGTTTTGGCAGGGTATTTTAATTTCACTAGGCAATTCCTATATTTTACTTAATTTTATTCGAAAATCACTTGATAGAATTAGATTCACCAATGCTATGTCGTAAAATGCTAGAATTATGGTTAGATTATAGTTAGGAATAATTGTCTTACTCATTGATTTGCATTCGTCAAAAGGTACAACTCAAAGTGAAGCACGTTTGTAGGATTAAGTTTAAATTTGTAAATCTTTGGTATTTTTATAGCAAATGCTAATAACAAATTATTAATGTTCTTAAGATATCATATTTAATTAACGAACGAAAGTAATTCAACCATGGTCATTCGGCTTCTTTATAGGTAACTTGGTGAGCTTGCTGCGATCGGAATTGGATACAATGAATGTAGCCCAAAAGCAAGAAACTATGGTCTCAGTATTACTGTCCTTCGTCCCTCAGCTTATTGACGTGGTATTTAATGCCGCCAAAGTTGGTCTCGAATCTGTCATAGTTGACCCTACTCAAATGTCATTCGTCCAAACCATATTAGACCAAGCTAACTCGGCCCTGAAGAACGTCACTAGCGAAGCTCTGGCACCTATTATTGAGGCCCAAACAGCATCCCGTTATTAGACCATATAAAACAATTAAAGATCTGTAATAAAAGATGGCGCAAGTAAGACACGTATGGCAAACAATGCTATAGTATTATAACCCTCACGTGTCAGGATTTTGTTTGAAGAAAGAGTTTATTTATCGATTCGGCTAATTTATTAGAATACAAAGATGTGAATCTTACGGAAATTGCAGTTAATTTCCTTGTACTGGCTATTAAACGTACTTTACTGTGGTACTATATGGCGGTAGAACGACGCTTTTTCCAAAGAATAAAGATGACGACTAGATAATTCAAGGATGACACATTGTATAGTTGCGTTAAAAAAAACGATCTGTACGTCTCTTTAGTTGGACTAACACATCTGGTTTCTTTTTCTACGTCAGCAATTGTTGTCTCCAGCTGCACATAAGACGTATTGTTTCCTTAGTTGTACGAGATAACCGCAGCCCTTTAGCTCTGTATTGCGTAGTATAACATTTAAGACTAATTTCACGCTTAGAATTATCCATATCAGTGAGGATATATAGATATAAAAGCAAACACAACTCCTCACTGATCAGGTTACTAAGAACGACCAGCTACAAAGATACACAGCTCGGAGAAATTTGTGAGCAAATCGACCTGATCCAATCAATTCATATCAACAAAAATGAAGTTCGCAATTGTTTTCCTGTTGGCCTCATGCTTGGCTTTAAGTCATGCTTACTCAGCACATTCCCCAGCTCGCGGTAAGTACTTTGATTACAATTTTTATCGTATCTATTTCGTACGACTTTCTATAAAAAAATACGTTTTGGACTTATCATAGCTCTCCGATTGATAGAAATGGCCGCCGACGAGTTATCCAGATTCACTTTTACGGATCGTCAAGTATCAACTACCACCCTAATTAATACCATAGCGCCGTTCTTCGTCCAGGGTGTTTTCGCAGGACTCAAGTACGTGTTGTCGGTTGTACTCGGTCCTCTGGCGACCTCTTTCTACGGCGTTCTTGACACTCTACAAGGTTTGGCCATTACTGCCATCACGGGAACTACAGCTTCTGGTTAAAGACTACAACTACAAGACACACTAAACAAAGAGCTAGAGAAAAACTGTATAGACAAAAAATGTAAATCGAAAATGTCCTAATCCTTGCGATCAGATGAGATAGTAATAAAACTCTAAGCAATTCCAAAACATGCATTCCTAAATTGTTGCCCAAGAAATACAATTTATTTAATCGTTTGTTGCACAGTATCTCCAATTCCCTATTGACTTGCCATCATATTATTCGATGTTCTTAAATAAGAAATTGTAGTCTTTCTCGCCTCACAAGTCCGGCCAGGCCGTTCTCCGAATTACCGTGTATTAGGGGCATCTAATGACCAGATAGAGAATTATTAGACTTCTAGATGGCGTTATCAGTTTTCTTTTGTGTTGATGTTTTGATGATAAATTCTCTGTTGTGCAATCGCCATTTGTTTTGATTAGTGATTCATGTGATTAAATAACATGGAAGCTTGTTTGGCAGTAGAAAAGGAAATAGACAAAGTTTTGTCCAAGTTTGGAGCAATCAAAGATCACGGAAACAGGACATTGGGCGACTTGATATCTTATATTTCAAATCTAAAGGCAGAGCTAGAGCAAGGTAATTTTAATTTAAAATTTTTCTTCAACTGCATTATTGACTTCTTTTGTTCCCTGAAGCTCCTGCTCAGCATGAAATCACAACAGCACAGATACTTATTTTGAATCAAGCCATATCCAAAGTTAAGGAAACTGTCTCAAGATTGGCCACCGAACATCGTGATTTGCATAGCACCGTTTCCAAAGTTGGGAAGACCATCGACAGAGTAACTTTTCTATACATTCAGTTGACTTCCGTTTCAGTTACTTTATAATACCCTTTTCTTTAGAATTTTGTTTCAGAGTATGCATCTGTCACCAACGAACAAGCGTTTGCAGAGCCAGAGAAAGCTGCGTTGATTAACCAGGTCATTTGCGAGCATTTCTATCGACAAGGAATGATGGATATTGGCGAAGAGTTAGCGAACGTAAGCTTTATTGGTCTAGTACACCAATTGTTGTAATCAGAGACCTTTTAGGAAGCTGGTTTAGACATTGGAAGCAGAGGAAAAGGTCCTTTCGAGGAGCTAAACGCCATTTTGGACGCCCTAAAGCAGAAAAACCTTGAACCAGCGTTAGCATGGACAGCCCAACATAAAGAAGCCTTGCAGGAGCAGAACTCAAGTCTCGAATTCAGACTCCACCGTCTGAATTTTATCCATTTGATCAGCGAAGGCAAAAACAGACAGTCAGAAGCAGTTTTGTACGCCAAAACGTACTTCCCCCAATTTGTCGCAGAGCACGAGAAAGGTTTTTTGCTACCTAACACCTTTTGTTCAAGTCTGTAAACTCGTTTAATGGTTCCATTGCAGAAATTCAGATCTTAATGGGAATGTTGCTGTACATTTCAACTGGTTTGGGCGAGTCGCCTTATAAACGGTGGCTTGATCCTAAATTGTGGGTAGAAATCTGCGAAATTTTCACGAGGGACGCTTGTACTTTGCTAGGACTCAGTGCGGAGAGTCCGTTAACCGTGTGGTGAGTTTATTTGTAAAAATTGGCGTTATAGTTCTAATATGTTTTGTTTCGTAGTGTGAATGTTGGTTCCATTGCTCTGCCTGCGTTGTTGAACATCAAACAAGTCATGATGCAAAGACAAGTGACAGGAATGTGGAGCAATAAAGATGAATTACCGGTACTCTTTTTAAGAATCATTTAATGTTTATTTATAGGATATTTTAGTGCATTATTATCATTATTATTTACGTTTTAGATTGAAATTGACGTGGGGAAAGAATATCGCTTTCACTCCATATTTGCGTGTCCCATTTTAAGACAGCAAAGTTCGGAGTCCAACCCCCCCATGCGTCTCGTTTGTGGACACGTAATATCCCGCGATGCGCTAACGAAACTGTCGACTGGTAACAAGTGAGTAAATGTTTCATCATTCGATTCTTGTAAAGAACCTGCTAATTCTGTAATAACCCCGTTTTTGTTTGTTTGCGGCCTTTCGCATTCGCTCGTTTAACTTCGCGCGAGTTTGCGATGCAAAGAGTGATGATTTATTTGAATGCTGCTTTCGCATTGGTTTTTTTATGCGTGTTGACACGTAATCATATTACCTACAGAAGAACCATGGTGTCTCTTGGCAGGCTGAAGTGTCCCTACTGCCCCGTGGAACAGAATCCCAACAACGCTCGACAAGTTTACTTCTAAAAGATTTAAAAAACAACGCTCGTCATGATTCGTTTACGCCGTTAATGGTG
>JAGJRP010001051.1:0-22660 GCA_022832235.1 Lepidurus couesii
TGATATTGGCTTTACTACAAGTTTGATATGCTACCAGCGTTCAGTATCAGATCCGTTATTCTTCAAGAACACGTTTCATAACCTTTCTAATTGGTTTTAGGGCGGGGATTTTTTGAATTACAAAAGCACGTTTCGAATGAAGCCGCCAATTTTATTTTTGTTCTAAAATGTGACGCAATAGGGTAAAAGGAATTGAATTAGCCATAATTAATCCCGAACCATGATTATGCATAATTAAAAAGTTCGAAGAACGCGTTAAGTGTAATAAAAACTATTTCCTATAAAGCCCCCACCACTAGTTCTAAGCTTTATTATTATTTTTTTTAAATATGATTTATTTATTTATTTTTTATGTTTTCGGGGCTTTAGTTTTGGGAATTCTTTAACGGATGAGCACATGTATAATGTATTCCACACTTCTTTAAAGAAATCCTAGAACGAAAATAATACGCACTTGGGGAAGCGCCGCCAGTGAAAGTATTCGCAGTAATAAGCATCTTCTGGCAAAGTAACAACATCGTGCCTCCGTATATTTGTATTTTAAAAAAAAGTTACAAAAACACTACGCAATCTATCTGCACATGAATTGGCGCCAAAACTGACAACACTACAGGAATGCTAAATACGTAGATTGTTAGTTAAGGGTTTCCTTCTTCTTGACGTGACATAACGTTAGTGTAAGAGAAAGGAGTAATGTTGCACACCGATTCCACAAGACGAATCCACGGCATTTAAAGTGTAATTTTGGACGTAACTGACAAAGACAGTGAAAAAGGAGCCGTTAGGTAGCCAGCAACTCAGTGAAGGACTTTAGACACACGGGTTGGGGCACTAAGGCGCAATTCTGGTGTAAAAGGATAGGATTGTCGACCTAAAGTACTATGTGATGTCAATAAGGTCGATTTTCCTTCATTTAGACATAGGAAAATCGCCCTAATGGCTGTTGGTGTCATCACGGCCTACTTCCCCGCGCTTATACATAAGAAATGGCCCTGATCGTGTTTGGATGTTACTAAGGTTCACTTTAGGGAATTGTAGCATAGGAAAATCGCCTTTATGGTAGTTATCGGGGCAGTAAGGATGATTTCTAGTGTTAAAACGTAGCATTGTCGACCCTAAGTGTTATGCGATGTCAATAAGGTCGATTTTTCTTCATTTAGACATACAAAAATCGCCCTTATGGCTGTTTGTGTCATCGCGGCCTACTTCCCCGCGCTTATACGTAGGAAATGGCCCTGCTCCTGTTTGGATGTTACTAAGGTTCACTTTAGGGAATTTTAGCGTAGGAAAATCGCCTTAATGGAAGTGATCGGGGCAGTAAGGATGATTTGCAGTGTAAAAACGTAGCATTATCGACCCTAAGTGTTATGTGATGTTACTAAGGTCTAGTTTTCAGCGTCTTGGGATAGGAAAATGGTCCTTATGATATTAGGATGTCACTTAAGGATCATTTTCTCTGTTTATGGCGTAAGAAAATCGTCTTGAAGGAAGTGGTTAAAAGATTTCTAGTGTTAAAGCTTAGGACTTTAGCAACCAAGTATAGCTTAATGTCATTAAGGTCTGCTTTCGTCCGTTTACGGGTAGAAACTCGCCCTTATTGCTGTTTGGTGTTTATAAGGTCTTGTTTTCCTTACTCTAGCATAGGAAAATGATCCTTATGGTATTTGAAAGTCACTTAAGGACCATTTTCTCTTGTTATAGCATAGGAAAATCGCCTTAATGTCATTTTGAATTTCGTAAAGGATCATTTCGATGAGTCTTTTACGTATACGGAGATGGCATTTCCGGGCTTAATTGCCCTTTTAATCAGATATTGATTTTCCAACATTTGTCTATCTTGAGAGATGAGGATACGATAGGATGTGATGATAGATGGAGAGATCGTGCTTGTTAACAAGATGCAAACCTCATTTATAATCTCGTGATCCTTTGTAAACAATGCCTGTTAAGTCTCGATCTTGAGTGACAGCTTTTTGTGTTCCGTAACCCAACAAAACCACTGCGCAACCACAACAAACCAAAAAGTAGCCGAAGGGACTTGACAGCAAAGCATCGTGGGAGATATATTGAGTGGTTTGAGATACCTTTCTGATTTACAGTGACGTCTTGCCCACGACTACCGCCCTTTTTTCGACTAGTTTTTGCTTTCTTTTTTTATAAGTACGTCATGCTCTTGTGGAGGTACTCATATAATGAGATGAAGACCCCCAAGGCAAAAACGTCTGTCGTTTCCTGTCGTTGTTTCTTTTCATTTCACCTTCTTCTCTGGCTGTAAAAACATACAAAAATAGAAAAAAATAGAAATGTATGAGTAGAGTTGTCTAGTGCTGTTGGGTGTAATGTTGGAACGTAACTGTTTCTGTTTTTTGGGGAAATGAGTGGCCTGGAAATATTTGGGATGGGCAAGCGGTAAAAAGATCGATTCTTCTTGAAGAACTTTTTTTGTGTGTTTTCCGGGAAGATTACAAGTGGAAAAAGCTCGGCGAAACAAGAGAGAATCGAGTTGCTCACTTGGTTCCCTTTGCGGAAAGTGAGGGGGAGGAGCTTCAAAAGGAGGTCGACAGATTGACGTTTTTTTTTAATTTTTTTAATGCTTCCAGCATTGGGTGGATATCATCTTGAAAGCGTCTAACAACACACTTGAACTGTCAGCAATCCTTTCTTTTCCATTGAGGTAAAGGTTTCGCTTTTGGCAGGGGGTTTGACCCGAAAAGCTTTGGGAACTGAAGTTCGTTTAAAGGGAAATTTAATTTGAAGGATGGAATCGTTGATTCGGGTGACTTTGCGTACGGATCGAATTACTTCGAAGCGAAAATAGATGATTTAAAAATGAGTTGAAGCATAGGAGGGGTTTTGGTCGTAAGGGTTTCGGAATCAGAATGAGAGTTGTTCGTAGTTTTATTGGAGGAGAATCGTTAGACAGCAATTAGCGTGAAATCTTGGATTCGATTCTTGAAATCGTGAGTGAATTGGTGTCTTTATTCGGTTTGTTGTCGTTGATTATTGAGACAGATTAGTCTATTCTAGTCAGACAATAGCAATCGGTACTTGAATCTGGATCATTGAGCAGAAATGCTTAGGAATCTTCGATTCCAGTTTGGAATAACTCGATGTGGGTCTGGTCTTCAGTTCGTCGTTAGTTACGAAAGATTTTAGCGAGTATTTTACTTAATAATGAAAAATATTACCTGAATAGGAATCACTGAGCAGCAATGGCGGAGGGATCGGGTCGAATCGAAGGCTTTAGTGCCCTTGTAATTAGATTTAAATAGTTTACGACAAACTTGCTTACCTAGAATATCTAATCACGGAATGAGCTTTGTTTGAACTCGAATCATTGATTAGAAGTAACACAGAATCGAATCGCAGCTGTTGGTTATTTGAGATTAGTTGTTTTGCTTAAAGAAAAGTTATTTACTATGAGCTTTTCTTCGAAGTATGAATCCACTCTTGATTTTAATTCATGAGTTTGATTCACTTGGCAGAATTGTCTAAGAATCGAATCGCAGCATTCGATTCTCTATCTCTCTTTATACCATTAGAATTTTCCTCAAAATGGATGATTTAATTAGAAGAATTCAGAATTAAGTGCTTTGGTTTAGAATCATTGATCAGTAATGCGCTGTCTGTCCACACAAAAAATTTTCGCTGCTCCAGAAATTGTTCACTCATTTCATTATCGATCTCCGTTTCCCATACATTCCTAACGCCGGTGAATCGATTGTCGTCTATCCAATAATGCTTGGCTTCCTTTCTGTTTTACTTTTTACAGCATATTACTGCAGCAATGCCGAGTCATTCTCCAGATTTGGTGTGATGGACGGTAGCGATCCTCGGCGCGGCCAGTCGTTACGGTTATTATGGGCAGATCGTCTGGGCTATTGAACCAGTCGCGGAATGAGGATACGGAGGACATTCCAGCGAGTTCATTCGCTGAGTCGATTCTCGTCTAGCTTGGCTGCTGCAGCACAGAGCTGGATTTGGCCCTCGCTCCTCATGATCCTCGTCACAGTCATAAATCACTCGGCCGGGGCCGCTCTTGCGGGACGCCCAGTGATTCGCGGCAACGAAACCAGCGATTTCTGCCGACTGAGTCAGCGGCCTCCGCAGCAATGTGTGTATTATTTAACGGCTCAAAGCGGATTCTTCCACTCGCTCAACTTCCCGCGACCGTTCCCCGTCCCGATCCTCTGCCGTTGGATCATTAATGCGACCGGTTACGGGAAGGACACGGCGGTCAACATCTACCTGAATCAGATGTACCTCAAACGAGGAGTCCGAGTCGTCAGTTATTACGAGTACAGTCCCAAACAGGTCATTGGACGACGAGATTTGGGGGACATCTCGTACAGGGGCCGGTTAGTGGCGTTTGCCGTCCCGGCCAATTACGTGGAAGTGCAGTTGTCCTTGGATTCCCTGGACAATGCCAATATACGAGTCAGGAATTTCTTGCTCGATGTGTATGGCTTCAATATTACTTACGAGATCGTGCAGATCAATCCGCTAGAAAAGATAACACCCAGATCGGGATTCTGTCACGTGGGTTTGTGCAATTACAACGGGAACTGCTACACGGCCAGCAATTACAAGTAAGTCTGTCTTACTGTATACACGGAAGTAATATTTCTTAGAGAATTTTTTTTTTTATTTTTCGATTTCCAACGCAGAAACTGGATCTCGGGCAGGATTTTAAATATACGTATTTAAGTTTTTCTTAGCAATTTTTAGGATATCTGCAGTAATAGTTAGTAATATTTCTGGCAAATTTCTGCAGATATTGTTATTTCAGTTTTGGGTATTAGAGTGAGTTGTGATGTTGAGGCGACTATTGTACCTGGATTTCTGCTAATTATTGCCGACTATCTTCCAATTTGTGGCGGTTTTTGGCAATTTTACTGGATATCTGCAGTAATATTCAGTCAAATTTCTGGCAAATTTCTGCAGATATTGTTTCAGTTTTGGGTATTAGAGTGAATTGCGATGTTAAGGCAATCATTGCACTTGGATGTCTGCCAATTTCTGCTAATTTCTGCCGAATATCTTCCGATTTCTGCCGGTTGTCCCAACCAAGTTTCAAAGCAATAACTGCTGATTCGGTAGAGATTCATAATTGAGACGCCTGGTGTCTTTAGGCACGCGTTTATGTTTAATTGCTGCCTACATTACTGCGAGTATTTCTGCCTATTTCTGTCATAATTACTTCACTTACCAACAATTACGGAACGAAATTTATATTACTGTATCCCGAGTTCGTTTTTTAACATCGAACCTCGACTAATTTGGTCGATTTTCAAAGAAATTTATACCGGAAGAAATTGTTAACAGAAATATCTAAAGCGTTGGCAGCAATGGCATTTGTTGCAGTTATTGAGCTGCTCAAAGCAATAGTACCAAGGTTGCCTTTGAAATTCATCGGATATGACTAAGCACCGCATTTATTTACCAGCAATGAAGTATTTACTTACGTTTTATTACTGTTATTTCTGCAGCCACTCCAGTTGCCACTGCCAAGAGGGGTATTTTGGAGAAAAGTGCCAATATGGCCCAGATTGTAATCCGGAACGGGGCATTAACTTGTGCAAGAACAGCGGACGTTGCGAGTAATAACACTTCTTCAAAGAAATAGAACAGTAATGCAATTAATCCAATTTAGGTACAATACGGGCTCGTTTGTGCGCTGCATATGTGGATTAGGTTACAGTGGCACTACCTGTGAACATCGGCGAGAAGTTATTGAAAATACGACTGGTAAATTCAATTAAAGTTTTCATTTATTTAAAAATGGAAGTAATATTAGAAAGTAATATTAGTAATATAGAACTAATAGAAGTTATATTAAAAAAGAGATTTTAAATAAATAGGAAGTAATAAAATTTCGTGGATACCAAGTTTTTTAATATTTTTTGGGATTTTTAGAGTGTCAAATGTTAACGAACTTGACCTGCATTCATTTCTGCAAAATTTCTGTCGACAACGTACCGTCCTGTGGTTGCCCCTCGGGCTATGGATTAGGGACAGACGGCCGTACTTGCTATAGTTTAGGTAAGTCATATATCTATCTACATTTATTTAAAAAAACGAGCCTTTGTTGAGGGGGTAGATCAATAATAACGGGAGAAGAAACTTTTTTAATTGTCTCTCGAAGAGTTTGAAGATGAAAAGAAATGTTGTCAAGGGTTCTTGTTCTTTTTCTATAGCAGTTGCTTTTAGTTCAAGTCAATTTGGTTTTTCTTAGCCCAAACCATCTGTAATATAAAACTGGCTTAGAAAGGTTAGAAGCCATAGGGCTTGGGCTCGGCTCAACTAAAAGTCGATAACTAATAAAGCAATGATTTAACTTTCCTAAGTATCGATTATAGGTTTTAAGAATCGGATTTAGTAGCGATTTTAAGATCGATTTTGTAGGAAACTTTTGAAGTGGAAAACGAATGTTTGACCACAGAATTCAAGAATTTCTGCGTTTTTTTTTTGGTTATAAATGTAGCGTTTTGTTCTTATTACTGTGATTCAGGTCCCCGGCGGCTGATAAGCGAGTTACAGTTGCGAGCAGAAATCGAAACGGAGAAGCACTTAGAAATCATAGAACAAACCCTCCGGGAGAATGTGCTCAACGCCTCGGCGCAAAGATTGACTGTGGGGAACGTTGTATCGTAAGTTATATTTCTATCTCTCCGTCTGCCTGTCTTGTCACCTCGCATACCTCTTATACCGTATACGTATAGTACTACACGTACAAGACGTAAACGTAGTACTATATGTACGGGATATACGTACCACGCGTACTACAGTGTACGTAACGTACTATGTGTAGATAACGTATTATAAGTACATAAAATAATATATGTACATAATGTACTATATTCACGTAATGTACTGTACGTACATAATGTACTATATGAACGGGATATACGTACTACGCGCACTACAGTGTACGTAACGTATTATAGGTAGATAACGTACTGTAAGTACATAAAATAATATATGTACATAATGTACTATATTCACGTAATGTACTATACGTACATAATGTACTATATGTACGGTATATACGTACTACGCGCACTACAGTGTACGTAACGTATTATAGGTAGATAACGTACTGTAAGTACATAAAATAATATATGTACATATGTACTATATGCACATAACATAATATATGTACGTAATGTACTATATGTAAACAACGTACTTTATGTACATAACGTACGATACATATACAACGAACTACACGTACTATATATACGTAATGTACTATATGTAAATAACGTACTTTATGTACATAACGTACGATACGTATACAACGAACTACACGTACTATATGTACATATTGTACCATATGTACGTAGTGTGCTATATGTGAATAACGTACTTTATGTACATAACGTACTACACGTACTATATGTATGCAACGTACTACACTTACACTTACTATATGTACGTATATTAATGTACGTACAAGACTTACACATAGTACTATACGTACTGGACATACATACAAGAGGACTGTACTGAACCGTCGTATGTACGGTACTAAACGTACGTCGCGGTTTTATGTACTGTATTTTCGTTTCTAAAATAAGCTGATTGAAACATTCGGGGGATATTCGGGGGCGCTTATGGGTAGGTTAGATGGACGGCTTACGATCATCATGTGGATCACCGATTGTGATATCCTGCGCAACTGCACGTGCCCCGTAAACATAAACAGTAGTATTGCCGCAAACAATAGTGATGCTTCTCCGACAATTACCGGTATTGCTAAAGCCAAAGAACTCATTGCTTCACATCCGGAGTGCCCGGACCCTTCCAACAGCACTCTCACGGTCCCCAACATCATCTCGTCAGAAACCAGCTGCTTTCCCAATGCTAATAAGACGGCAAAATGGGAATGGCTGGTGAGCTCTACCGTAAGTCACCTGAGAGCCTTATCCGAACAGACTGGATCATTTGGACAACCTCGTATCGCATTAAACAAGACCACCTTAAAGTATTGGGAAGAAGAAGGGCTCATTTTGGAGGTAAAACACTCTTATTCTTCACCCTTCACCCTGCACCCCTTTCACCCATATCCGATCTTCAATCAAAACTCGTTTCTCCCTCGTTGTTCACCGATTCACCCCTTCTTTTCCCGTTCCTGAGTCGAAATTCGGTTTCCGTTCCTGAATTGAAACTCAATTTGGAAGATTTCCTTGAAAGAGTCGGAAGATTTTGTAGAATTTGTTTAGGGTGCTTGCCAGAGACAGTAATCTGAACGATAGAGGGATAGAACGGCAGAAATGAGGGTGGCATGTTTCTTTCCCACCCATTTCACCCCCTTCGTTTCCCGTTCCTCAATCAAAACTAAGTTTGGAAGATTTGCGTGAAAGAGAGTCGGAAGACTTTGTAGAATTTGTTTAGGTTGCTTGCCAGAGACAGTAAATCTGAACGATAGACGGATCGAACGGCAGAAATGAAGGGTGGTGGCATTGTATATGAAAATGAAAGGGTCTAATAGGAATGAATGGTTCTTTTAGTGGGTGAAAGTCGATCGTTCGGATCGATTGATTAAGGAGGGAGACCCCTTTACTATCGTGTGCAAAGCACGGGGGAGTGGCCACAACGAAAACGTTAACTTTGCCTGGTACAAGGATGGTTCCTTCGTTGATCCAAGTCAAGCCCTCCGGTATAGATTTTTTTCTATTTTTTGCAATTATTTTTCATATATTTTAAATATACAACGAAAGGATTTTTTGTATGGAAAAACGTTTCTGAATGTCATTTTTCTTCGCTTGTTTGGTGGGGTGGGGGGAACTCGTTGTATAGGAGCATGCGGATCATTAGTCATCCCCCGGATTTGAAAGGATGGTACCGTTCTCATTTGGAGGTAGAAAAGGCCTCGGTCTACGATAGGGGAGAATTCCGGTGCGTAATCGGCCAAGCGGAAGAAAAAAGCGTCCTAATTGATATCTTGACAGCGCCGCAAATCAAAATGACGTTTCTTAGCTCGACAATCAGCAGAGTACGTTCTTTTTTCTTTACTTTTTAAACATAGAAGGAAAAGGGTGGAGTTTTTTGTTAAGAACGTTTTTATTTTATTGTTTGGGTTGGTAGGGATCACCGTTCACTGTGTCGTGCTTTGATAAAAACCCCTTGACGCAATCGAGACGTAAGTACCCGTCGACGTACGTCTGGTACCGGGAAGGACACCTGGTGCGTAATTCCTGCGAGGAATCATTCGAGGACGTCCATCCTATTGGATCCCTTCTACGAGTCGCGGAAGTCAATGTAAGTAGATTAAAGGGCGTAATTTTGGAAGCAATCTTGCTCTTTGCTGTCATTTTGAAGTTATATTGCAGTAATTCGGCAGTAATTGCTGAGAATTGCGAGTGGAAATCAATCGGTCAAGACGCTTTAAATAATTCCTAAGATCACTTTCAAGGAAGTGCTAGAATCACCTAGCAATAATTTGTGTTAATCTAAATGTAGCGGCTGGAGTCATGCTGCAGTAATTGCGAATTCGTTGTGCAGTCATTTTTAGAATAACTGAAGAGAGTGCTGTCAAATGCTTCCAGGAATTGTTCGAATCTGCTCCTAAAAATTATTCGAATCACCTCAAAGAAATTTCGAAAAATCTCGAGATCATTGTGCATTTGTTATTAGAATCATTGAAGAGACTATTATGCATTTACTGCAGAAATTGTTTGAATCAGTTCGAAGAAATTGTTCGAATCAGTTCGAAGAAATTGTTCGAATCAGTTCGAAGAAATTGTTCGAATCAGTTCGAAGAAATTGTTAGAATCAGTTCGAAGAAATTGTTAGAATCAGCTCAAAAGGAATTTCGAAAAATTTCAAGATCATTGTGCAGTGATTATTAGAATCATTGAAGGGACTATTATGCATTTACTGCAAGAATTGCTTGAATCAATCGAAGAAATTATTCGAATCAGCTCGAAGAAATTGTTAGAATCAGCTCAAAGAAATTTCTAGATATGGAAGACCATTCTTACAATTGCATTGCAGTAATTCAGTTAATTTCGAAGTAATTTTACAGTTATTTTTTAAAAACTATGTAAATAATGTGAAAAATTCTATTGGAAGGTATTATTGAAGGGATTGTACTTGGGAGTAATTGCTAACTGCATTTTTGTACAGTACAACAAAAATTAATTTTCCCTTTGGGTGTGTATGGCTAGGAAAGCACGAATTACACCTGCGAAGTGACGAATCAGGTTCAGAAATCCCGTAAAATGGTACGAGTCAACGTAGCGCCCTTACCTTCCCCGAAATATCGGTACTGTCCGGCAGAAATTGCGAAGAACGTAAGCTGGAGCGAAACAGCTCCCAATCTGTTCGACGAAAAGGCGTGTCCCATGGGTTATAAAGGCTTTGGTCGCCGATACTGTCAAGAACACAAGTTTATCTCCGTCCCCGGTTTAGCTGACGGTGATGGGTGTACCCGCGGAGTGTGGAGTGACCCGGAACTTGGAGATTGTGTCTCGGAAGTGGTTTTGGAGCTGCAAGAAAAGGTAAGAAAGGCCAGCAAATTGGAATTTCTGCTACGAAAGCTGAGATTTCTATAGAAATGAGGGGTGTGGCAGGTATCGGAACTTATTGATTGATTGGTTATTGAACTTATTGATTTGGTTTCGTGTTTAAATAGGCAGAGAAATTAGCGCTTGGCTTTATGGTGTCTACTATGGGCAAACTTGCGGAAGAAATACAGCTGCATGTCGAAGAACTCATGTCCAATCGAACGGAATGGTTTGCCGGCGAGGGCAGCAATATGGTCCGTTTACTGGAAAAGGTCGCGGTCTATCTACGAGAGAAAGAACCCAACGCAAGCTTGGCAAGTGCCTTTTTGAAGACAGCTGATAACCTCTTACGGGAAGGTTTCATCACGGAAGCTGAGGTAACGTATAATATTCGCCTTTGGCTTTTTTATCTCGGCACTTTTGAGGGTGAACGTTCCGCATAATGCCCTATAAAAGTCCTGGAGCGAGGAGAAACCCCTCGTCCTTTTATCAAGACTTTACAGGTCTTTTAATACGAATGTAAGAGGTTAAAAAGCAATCATGTGACTCTATATTTGACCCTTAAAATGACTTTAGATACTGTAAAGTCTTTAAGGAAATTGGATTTGACAGGAAGGGGATGGGCTTGTTCACAGGAAGAGGAGGGGCTTGTATTGTTGACAAGATGGCGGCGTTGAAGTTCGACATGTTTAAGCATTTAGTTGGAAACGGAAAGTACTTTAGGGTTTTGTAAGTTTTATATCATTTAAATATTATAATTTAAATCATTTTGCTTAATATGGCAGTAATTACATTTATGGGTTAATTCACGGTATATTGTTATTATATTTTATCATTTGTGTTAGTTTTTAGTTGTTTTGACGGTACTTGAGGTTAACGGTAACTAGTATGGGTAAAGCCAGCGCTAACCGTGACGCTAGGTTGGATAGAGGCGGGGCTTAAGGTTATTGGAGGCGGGACTGGGTGCGCACAATAACTATGCCAGAAACGCATCTTTTTGAGTTCGTAGAATGATAAGACATAAGTATGTAGTTTAGTATTTAGGGAAAAATGTCTAGCGTAGTAGCATAGATATTTTAATGATCCAAATGCGAGTTCACGATAAGAAGATTTGAAATTTTTTAATTCGCTTGGCTTTTTCAGTATTCAAGCCTATTTGCAAGTGAAGGGTCTGCAGTTGGGTCAATAAGCGTTATTCTTTATATAATTACTATATTGTGATTTCGTGGTAAATTCAAGGCTTAAAAATTCTTGAAAAATTCTTACTTAATTTGCATTTAATTATAATTATGTTCTGCCTAACATGAATGGTTTCTTACGGTACTCTACTGTGTGAAACAATGTTAAAAAAATTCCCCAATTTGTTTGGTTTCTAGTCTTTGGCGACTTTCCTGGAAGTTGGAGGAATCCTGGCTTCTATAACGACATTGGACCAGAAATTCGATACTTTCAACATCGAGATCCTTTCTCTGGATAATAACACTAAAGGCAGTGGCATTGCGACGTCCATAGACAGGCAGGTGCTTGGATTTTGAATCTTTTTCTTTGGAAACTCAAAACATCATTGACTTTTTACGCGTACCATTTCCTGTGTCTGAAAAGATCTATATTCCAATTGGTTTGGCAGGTCAGGAGAGAAAGTACGAATGAAGCTTCCATTGAACGTTCAACCTCAGCGAGCTTATCTTATTCGGTATTCGAACACATTTCCATTATTGGCTTCTCTGCAGCTGCACCCCGAGTAAGACCTTTGGATCAATATATTACCATTTATAGATTTTTATTTCTTTAAAAAAATGGATTTTTCTTTTCTTTTTAGTTCTTATAGATTCGCCCACACCGAAGCTTTGTCTTATCCTTTGACCCTTTCTGTACCTGATGTCAATTGCTATTTGAGCCTCGAAGAAATGAGAGAAGAAAGCTGGACTCCGCTCATCAATGCCACCATTCCTAAGTTGAGAGCGTTTACAAGCAGGGCAGAGGAAAGGATCGGGGATTGGACGCCCGTATGTGCCATCCTTTGGAATAACACGTGGCACACGGAGTTATGCAGAAATGAGGATCATTTGCATTCCAGTCATGTGGTTTGTCAATGCAAAGCACCGGGCACCGTAGCAGTGCTTTGGCTCTCCGGTCTTCCCAAAGTAATATTTCTTTTATTTCTACATTATTTTTTAAGTATAGAAATATTGCCGCAGAAATGTATCAAATTTCTGCAGAAATTAAAAAAATTCTGCAGATGTGTGTAGAATTTTCTACAGAAATGTATAGAAATTTCCGCAGTAATGTATAGAAATTTCTGCAGAAATGTATCAAATTTCTGCAGAAATTTTTAAAAAAATTGGGCAGAAGTATAAAGTAATTCTGAGGAAAAACTAAATAAGTCTGCGGAAATCTTGAACTATTTCTGCAGAAATATAAGATTAATTGTGAAGAAGTTATTCCTAAAGAAATCATTAGAAGTTAGTTCTGAAGAAAGTTTTATTTCTAAAGAAATCTTGAATTATTTCTGAGGATTTCTTCTAAAAATTTTGGTTTCTGGCGTTGTGAAAGAAGACTTTCTTATCGCATGTACGGCTCTTGAACACGCCCCATCACAGTATATAGATCCTCAATGTTTGCAGAAAGGTCTTATGCAGAAATAAACTTTAGCCAATAGTAAGAAATGGAAGAAAAAAGCGAACTATTGTACTTTCCGGGACACGCGAGGAAGATTTTGTTGTGTTTTTCCTTGCTCTTAAATTATGTAAATTCTGATTTGTATTTCCGATGAAAAGGGCGATCTCCATCCGGTGGCTCGCGAATCGCTCTCAGTAAGCCTGGGGGCGTTGGGAGGCATGCTCTTGAGCTTGCCTAGTATGTGGATCTGGGCTAGCATGTGGTATCGACAGCGGCTAGGATTGACGTGGCTCAAATTGCAATTTTCTTGCTCAGTATTCGCAGCACTGTGCACGTTGGCAAATGCGACTTTCCGCACTCCTTCCTTGGTAAGTTTGTAAGGGCTCTTGCACCACTACCAAAAGTATCATCCTCAAAATAACGTTATTTTTTATATATTTTTTTCTTCCCAATCCTCTAATGGACGGCAGAATGTCTTTCCCTTCGTCTTCTATGTCTTACTAGCGGGATTTGCCTTATGTGTCACGAGCTTAATTGGCATTTTAGCCCTTAGCTTCTTCCCATTGGAAGACACTCGTTCGGCTGCCAATAAGATTGTTCCACTTTCAGGCGGTAAGGAATTCCGACTAGCCCAATAATGAATCGATCTTCAAGATCATGGGCCAATAAGTTAATTTACGGATGTTTCCTTGCAGTGGTTTGTTTTTTAATTATGGTAACGCATATGATCGTGGTACACGCTCAAGGAAACCGTTGGGCCAATTTCTGGTGGCTGACAGATACTTTGCAAATTATCTTCTTCTTCGTCATCAATGGCCTCTTAGCTTGCGCCATGTTTGCCCTCTATTTCACCTTCAAGAGAAAAGTCCTGAAAGAATCTCCCGACTTTCCTGCAAGGTAAAGTTAACACTTCTTCACTGTTTTTCGGTTCTTTCACAATCTTCACAGTTTTTCACTGTGTCGCAAGAGGGAGGAGCTTAATTTAATTGTTAAACAACCGGGAGGAGTCTCATTTAGGAAGCAGAAAAGGGGAGGAGTCGGATTTAATACTGTAAACAAGTGGGAGGAGCCTAGTTCGGTTTGTTAACAAGAGGGAGGAGTCAGACTTGTTAATATTTACGAAGTGGGGGTGGGCGAACCACAATTAAATTTAAGTTGAATTTTTATTGATTAACTTCCATAAACTTCCATAAAACCGGAGAATAGTTTGGAAAGAAAATGGTGGACAATGTTTACCTTTTTGGTTGTTTTTACAGGCACAAGATGGCGCATACGTCACTGGGGCTACTGCTGTGCGTCCTAGCGGTGGAAGTTACAAGCGTTTGCTACGTCTGTAAGCCTACCGCATCTTCCAAGTCCTTTCTGGTGGTCGCTTGTATGACTCTGGTTAGTTGGTAGCAGTTTATACTTTACTATCCTTAATCCCAGTCCAAAAGTAGTAAAGCTACCTAGCTAGGGGTCTCAGAACCGTCCAACCGGTTAAAGTAGTTTCTTATTCATTGTTGATTCCTTGGTTGCCCTTGGTAAGACATACGGGCAGGCGGGAGTTGTGCTATGAGTCCGGCCTGACCTTAGGGGAAAATGTCGGTAGCTTTCATTTTGGGACGGGATAAAGTAACCCCGGGAGGTAACGGTTTTTCCTAGGGTTTGGGCACGCTGGTGACGTATTTCCGCCACGATTGTGGCGACTGCACCGCTCTCCGGTGGAAGGACGCGGCATCTTCGAATCTGGAAAGTGCGGGAAATTCAAATTCGGTGCATGGTAAGGCGCCGCGTTGCGTGGGTGAAGCGAGCGAGCGACTGCTTAGTGTTTCGCAGAACGGGACTCGGCCGCGTAAAGCGTCCCTGCCGTTACTTAAACGAGCAGGGTTGGGACCAGAAGTGCAGATTGCCTTCGAGGAGGAGGTGGTTCAGGGTGGTGAGGTGCCGGCCGTGAAGAGTTCACGCTATCGGTCAGTGACCAAGATCGAGGAAGAAGAGAGTCACGTCATGTTAGAGGAACGATTCGGGACAGTGCGGGAAGCTTGTGAGCTGCGCGATCTTTGTGATCTGGCGAGTATGCCCGAGATCGACGAGGATCAACAGCGGAAGAGAGGCGACTCGGGTCTGGGGGCTAGTAACAGTGATGATTCTCGTGAGAATCAGCCGGATCGGAAGCGATCGCTCAAGTCGAACCTGTCCCTATGGAGCTCGAAGTTCGTGGCGGTCATCAGCGACTTCCGCAGTCGACAGAACACGGTGAGTAGTGGGAACACGGCCGCAACGACCACTGAGGAATGCGATTCTGTCCTCACGAACGACACGGATCTCGAGAGTCGGAAGGAGTCGCTCGATTCAGGCCAACAAGCGCCTCATTCGGTCGTGCTCCATCCAGCGGTGAGTTGCCTCTTACCAGGGAAGCCATCAGGTAAAACGTATGCGAGTTGGAAGCAAGTTGAGCCAAATGATTCGAGCTCCAAATTGCTGCCCGCCGAGTGTCATAGCCGGCGGACGCTCAAAGGTTTACCGCGGCCGATCTTCAAAGGCTGGGCCGATGTGGTCACCCGAGAGGAGTTCCAAAGGAATCAGAACAACTTTGTCGAAATCACCCAAGTGGAGGCTGAAGGTAGCGAGTTAGTCAAACCGCATCGTGGTAAGTTCCTCCTCCGGATTTCGCCGGAGAAGAAAGCGATCTTAAACGGTCGCATAGGTCCCAAAGTTCTGTCCATGAACCGTCATCGCCGGTACGGCAAGTTGCCGGTCGTGCCAACCTCGGTCTCGATTAAGAACTGTGAGCGGTGCTGGATCAACCCCGAGTCACCCGCCTGCGACCTCTGCTACCACGAGCACACGATATCGACCTACGCTCACCTTGAGGCTCTGCCCAGGGACGACAGTGAATATATTGCTATGAATTGTAACGGAAATCGGCAGCCCGATAACGATTACTTGAAAATGAGCGTGAAACCGACCAGTACAATCGTATCAGTCCATGAATGCCGCAGTGGTGACGTCAATGGTTGGGAACTCGGTTTTCATCGATCTAACCCCTCTGCGCCCAACTCCCCTGCGGCTGGGAGAAGTCAAGACGAACACCCACTTCCGCGGCTGGAAATGAAATCCAGCCAAGAACGGAAGGCCTTACCCCGTTTCTCTTCCGTTGGCAACTTTGTCAAACCTATCACTGCATCGCAGCAATCGACGCCGACGAAATTCTGCAGATCATTGGATCGGCGACAACAACAGCGACGAAACAATAAATCCCATTTGAGGAAGAAAAAACCATGGCTCCTTTCCCATTCCACCTTCGTCTGTCATTTCCAACAGTCCGGTTGCTCACCCTTTAATCGATATCGACGCAACGTAGTCCATAAAAGCGATTTTGATTTCAGGATCGACTCCAGAGTGAGGCCTTTCCGATATAGTCTAGCAACCTTGTAATAAAGTCTCTCAAACTAGATAAACAAGCAGGAGGAACCTCTACACAAGGTTTTCGTATTGTAAACAGGGGGGGATCTGACTTGAGTTGTAAACAAGAAGGAGGAGTCTAATTTGACTTGTAAACAAGAAGGAGGAGTTAGAATTCTTATTTTGAGCCAGAGGGAGGAGTCTCGTTTGGAGAGTAAACAAGAGGGAGGAGTCTGACTTGTTTTTGTTTACAAAGTGAAAGTAAGGTCGGGTGAACAACAACGAATTTCAAATTGAATATGTGCAAACTTGAAGAGCCGTTAACCACTGTGTTGTGTTATTCAACAATGAAAAGAAAACGAAAATACGTAATGCATTATGCTGCTTCCAAAAACTTGTTTTGCTCCAAGAAAACACCTAGTCGTGGCACTCGGCCCATGTGCATTTATTATGTTTACGGTTGCAAATATTCTTTGATGTTTGAAGAACCTTCTTGTTTCTAGGAAAAAAAATTCTTCGGGAAATAATTTCAGAAATAATTACAGGAAATTTCCCATGTGTCCTGCAAAACAATTCGTATGTTTTACCATGGTTGCGCCATAACTGAATACTGTATAAACGTATATATTTACGTCCATATCGTAATTCTGCCTCCCAGATAGAAAGTGAACAGAAAGAAATTATTACTGAATATTATGATTCAGAGATTTTATCCTATGCATGGACATGGGCAAAGAACGCATGAATAATCATCGTGTTAACACCGCTTTAGTGTTCTCTTATGCCTGAACAGTGACGAATGTGTGCTTTATGGGTGTATAAAGCATTTTGCAAAATGCGGCACGATATTGTTGCAGAAATGTGCAGAAATTGGTTGCTTGACGATAGAATCGTGCACAATCATAACCATTTGAACTTATTAAACGCACGTTTCATAGCGAATCGACGTCTACCAACTTCTAAACACTAAATAAGACTAAATCTCCGAAGTAATTCTGCAGAAATTTAGGTTTAAAGGGCAGAAATGGAGTGTGCAGAATGAGAAAATGTCACTAAGAGCTAGATTCCACGTTTAAGGATAGGAAAATCGCTCTTATGGTCTTTGGATGTCACTAAGGTCCAATTTCCCTACTTATAGCAAAGGAAATTCGCCTTAAGGGAAAATAGGAGGAAATTCAACGGAAAAGCAGGGTTAAATGGCAGAAATTCAATACGCAGAAACTTAAAAGAGGTAGTAAAGACCTTGTCGACTCTAGTCTGCGTGTATTAAGAAACAACAGCTTACAATCAAAGCCAGATCACCTACAATCAATCGGGGGCTAGTAATTCCAAGCAATTCAACGAAATTTCTAAGTATTTCTGCGCCTTTTCTTTTCTTTTGTCCTTCGCCAGAAATGGGGATTTTAGGGATATGCTTTAAGTCACGTAACATTGCAAGATTCATATAATTTTAGCTTAACACTCATATTCAGCTTCTGGAAGACTTCGTTCATGGTTTCCCAAATTACTTTGGGAATGGAAGACATACGTTGAATTTTTCCAAAAATTTTGGAATGGAAGACATACGTTGATTTGGCATGGCACTAGAACATCTAACATGGATATAAGACAAATGGGAAGACGTCGTGATTTTTTTTCATTTCTGCGGGGGCGTTTTAGACAACCATCCAACAATCATCGTCATCACTCTAACGTGATGATGTTTTTTTTTTTTTAAGTATTAGTTACCACTCTGCAGTTACTGTTCTGCACTTGGAAAGTTTAATCCTTCAAAAGGGTAGCCCTATTTGGAAAGCTTTGATCATAGCTCTTCCTGAGGAGTACACGCCAACCAAACCGAAGAGAACGCCCAAGAAGATGACGAAACAATCGTACGCCACCGTGCCCCAATCCAGGGTGTTGCCTTTCAACTTGAGGTGGAAGTAACACGGCCAAATGAAGGAGAGCATGGTCCCGGTGAAACTCCCAATGAATCCCATGAGAATCGCGAAATGAGGGATCCAAATCGCCATTAGAACTGTACCGACCACGACACCCACCCGGAACGCCAAGCCCCAGACTTTTAGGTCGCCATCTAGCGCCCACATGTTCGGGAACAGCGTGGCGGGGCGCTCCACAAAGAGGGCCTTTTCTAGTAGCTCCAGGGCAGCGTAGTACGGTAGAGGGTAGGAGAGTAATGCCTGCGGAAGTTGAGAATAAGAAAATATTTAGTTTACCAGCTTTGGGTTTACTAAGTTTTGATTTGGAAGCCAAAGTTAACAGGTGGCAAACAAAGGGAGTCAGGAAAAGAAGAAGGACAACGTTATTTCACCTTGACGACTAGGATGAAGTTGACTAGAGCTTTGAAGCCTTGCGTGGGTAGGTTGTTGGTGATGACTTCTTGGGTGTTGTCTTGCCAGGTGAGGAACCCGAGGTAGCCGAACAAGGCTTTGAAGATTGCGGCGGAAATATGACTCCAGTTGAGCATACAATGGAATTTGGAGTTGTCGAGCATGTTGCCCTCCATAGATGGCAGGAAGATCTGGGAAGTATAGCTAAAGACGATGATGCCCAGCGAAATTGGAAAGGTGAAGATATCGATACGGAACGAGACTTTGGACCAGCCCCAGCTAGGCGCTTGGAAGAGACAGTACCCGAGGATAATAACGTTGATGGCCACGTGGGCCATGGTGCACCAGAAACTGAAGGTAGAAACGTGGCGCAAGTGTTTGAGGAAGCTGAAGGGGATCAAGAGGATTCCACAGAGCATCATCCAAGAGCGAGTGTCAATCATGCCCTCCGGGAAAGTGCCCACCATCAAGTCCCCACATAAGACGATGTAGAGGATGCAAGTCATGAGGAGTTCAATCAGTTGCGCTGTGTTGACTATCCGGCCTCCATAGCGTTGACCGAAACATTCTTCTGCGATGGACACGTAAGAATCCCTCACGCGGACTTTGACGCCGTCTTCGTTCGTTTCGTACAGACAATCCACCAAGATCTTTCCCGTGTAGCAGCAAATGTAAGCCACGCCGATCATCGCCGTGATGGCCCAGTAGCCGCCATGCAGAACCGCGAACGGCAACGAAACCACGAACATACCCTGCCAAGGAAGAAACAAAAGTCAATTACTTCTATTGTTATATCATCTTAACAATCTGTACCAGTAACTACTATAAGTAGTTTCTGAAAAGTATTCGAGAAAAATCTTCCTCATTGCAGTTTAATGTTACGAAGAACTATTTTACCACGCTGAAGCATAGTGAAATCGCCCTTATCGTCCTTAAATGTTACTAAGGACTATAATCAATGCTTAAGCATAGGAAAATCGCCTTTATCGTCTTTAGATGTAACAGAACTGCTTTCCAATATTTACTCAGAAAATCACCCTTACGCCGCGAGATGTCACTAAGAGCTGTTTCCCACGCTTAAGGATAGGAAAATCGCTCTTATAATCTTTAGGTGCTATTAAGGTCGAATTTCAATGCTTTAAAGATAGAAAAATCGCTCTTATGATCTTTGTTGTTACTAAGGTCTACTTTCCCTAGTAATAGCATAGCAAACACGCCTTTAATGCAAATTTATTTTCGGTAAGGATCATTTTTACAAGCCAAAAAGCTATGCTAGAGGATAGGAAAATAATTATAAAGTTATACACCTACTACCAACAGTGTTGTAGTATTCTCAAGGTATACTAATGACTATAAGAGTAAAATATAAGTAATATAATAGTACTTGAATGGCATTGGTGACGTTCCATCCAGCTTGCCATTCAGTGATTTTATGTTTGGAACGCCCTTCTCCAAACTCCCCACCAAAATCGCTGCTACCCTCGGAATCTTGACTGAGCGCACGACCATTGGCGGAGCGTTTCGACCCTTCCGCTCTGGACATGGCCGACAACTCGGTATCCGCAGGTTGGTAACCGAACTTGGCAAAGTGGAGCCGTTCGTCATTGCCGTCAAGACAAGATTGGGGAAGCGCGGAGCGTATGGAGCCCCAAGTGGCAGCCATTGTTGGAGCCAACGGTGGCAGTGGCAAATTCCATCGACTGAAGAACCCCATCTTGCTGTAGGAGTTCTAGGAACCACGCACGTCCACAAGATCACAGATTTCGTTCCGGAACGGAAGACTTATTGACGTAGTAATGGTTATAACTTAACACTTCCTACCACTTATTTTCAATTTAATTACAAAATTCTAAGGCTAAATTCGCTGGAAGACTGCTTTCTTTTTATGAAAACTGACGGATAATTTCAGGGATTTTCTAGGAATTATTTTTCGCAAAACTCAATGTGTCCCCATTTGGATGTTTGTCAGATTTCTTCAGATTTCTTCAAATTTCTTCAAAGTAAGGCTATCACGTACGGTCACTGTAACATCCAAAAGAAAGCACGGCACGCAACAATACAATCTGGCAGCAATTTGCTCTCTTAGGAAACGAAACAAATCCCATACCACTCGGTCCTACAACGTAAAAGATCACACACAAATGGAATACACGCTCAAGAGTGGAAGCAAAAGAGGGATTTAGCCTTCAGCTTCCCCTTGCCTTCAAGCATCCGAAGAGAATATTGAGCGGGTCTCCGGTTCGCTTTGCATCTTACACATGCGCCCCGCTAGGGTATTTGGGGGAAGGATTTTGGGGTGAGCGTGTTATTTACACTACTCGACCAAAGCGTTCTTCGGAAACCCCAGCACAGATTTGCCATTTCTTCCCCACCTCCTTCTAATAACTAGACAGTGTCACTCGCAGCTTGTAACTAATCGAACTATGACTCACGTCGCCAAAGAAATGTATAGCATCATACGATATTGCGCTTTTTAGCTTTTAGAACAAGATATGTGGATGAAAATTATCAAAATTTGAATTAGAATAATAAATTAATAAAATGAAGAAAAATAATAATAAAAGCAATAAAAATAATAGTGAAATTAATTAACAAAATTATAAAACATGATAGATTAATAGGAATTAAGATTGTTTTTAGTATCTTCTTCAATAATTAACGATTATTATATTTATAGAATTTTAGTGCTTATATATTTTAATATAAATTATGTGAAAATGGAAGCGATGGGACAAAGATTACTGTCGTGAGGATTCTAGTTATGTTATTGTGAAATTAATGGGCAGATTAAGGGTGATTTGGGATTGTAGAACCGCCTTGAATGAACTTAGGGAACGCTAGACGTTACAATAAATATTATTCAACATGTTCTTACATATTTTGTTCTTGTTTTGAGCCATAATTGCTTCCTTTAAGGCATTTTAGATAGCTACAATGTGTTTGTTGTGAAGAATTTATTTTTTATGAATTTTTGTACGAATTTCCTGTTATACCAGTCATTTTATTGACTATATTTGTTAATTGCACCAAAAGCTCTAAATTCCAAACCCAAACTTGGCTCGCAGACTAGCAAGGTAGCTAGGTAGTCGGCTTAAGTTCGGCGCGCAGACTTATTGTGAGTTAAGGACGTAGTGGCTTATAATGTGGTGCTACCTAGCGTGGTGGATTTAACCGAATTCGAGGTTCAAGTCAAGCAGCATCTAGCCGATACGACACTATTGGAAAGTTTCGAAACTTTTCAGAACCCGAACTTCTCAGAAAACTGCGGGAAATACAAATTCTAGGCCCAAAACCTCTGTTTGTTGGCAAAACCGTTCGTGGATCACAAAAAGCTGTACTACGACATGGATCGTTTCTTATGTTACCTTATGACAGCGTACGATTCGAGGGGATTTCGCATTGTGGACTACTTTTCTAATGAAAAGAGTCGTCGGAAGATTATAATCTGGCCTGTATCCTCACGCTGCCTCCATATCAACTAAAAGGCTATGGTAAGCTGCTCACGAGTTTAGTAATGATTTCTTGATCGAAAATGTTTCAATTGAGTGATGCAAAAAATGGCTTTGTGTTTTTAAGACGAAAGGTTTTCCAAATTTGAGGGGAAACTGGACGAGTGACCCCTGTATCTGATTTGGGTTTATAATCTTACCGCAGCTTTTGGGCAGTACACTGCGACATCCTAATGAACTTCTAAAACCACAACAGGATGCTGAAAAAACTTGAAAAAACTGTCCTCCCATGTTATAAGGATAGGGAAATTTGAATTTTGGAGGAAAGGGGCGGAGCTAAAACCGCTAAATAATTAATTACTCG
>JAGJRP010001052.1:0-22627 GCA_022832235.1 Lepidurus couesii
AGAGGAACGAGAACGGAACGGCCAAAAGTTGCCGAAGAACGTAATTATCGCCGTTCCGGCCGAAACGCCCGTTCCGAAACACTGCTTCACAGAAGGTCCAAGGAAAGTTGCACTTTGGAGGGAGCCAGCGCACGGAATCGATGCGGTGGTACCAAAACAAAGACTGAGCAACATTAAACATGGTTTTTCAAAAATCACTGTATAATTTCAAAATTCAAATTTCACTGTATATTCGACCACTTATTACACGTTTGTCAGTTATTAGGCAAATATCCCTTGTCTAACTCCAGAAATTCAAAAGTTTGAAATCCGAAAGCGCACTAGACTCGAAAAAGTCTAAAAAAAACTACGGACGGCTTTAATCAGATCTATGACCATGATTCGGTCTACCCTAGGGATATAAAAATGGTCAAAACAAAAAAAGTATAAAAACGCGCCCGACAAAAGGGGCATTGGAATGAGGACGGAATGTCGAACTAAGGCACGATGCACTGCTTATACCGATAACACAATTAACAAGCTAAGGCTACCCATGATGTGAACACACTCAACATCAGCATAATGAACATACTAGTGACACTGGCTCCGACCGTGTTGACGCCACTGATGTCGTTATCATCACCTGAAAAGACAAGGAAAAATGGGAATAAAAATAATCAAAAAGGGAAAAAATAAAAAAAATACAATAAATGCTTAAAAAAAACGAGCTAGAGATCACTTACCCATGCGGAAGACCCACGTAGGCGAAGACATTTTTCCATCTCCTCCCTGTGAATACGCAAGGACGCGAAGATTATAGCGTTTGCCAAAAGTTAGCCCAGTGACCAACGCCTCCAACTTGCGTCCTAGAGGCACGAGTGTGTCATTGGCAGTGGACATATCTTGATCTGCCTCCCACACTCGAAGTTTGTAGCCTTGTAGCGGCTCTTCTTCTGTGGAAGGCGCCACGTAACGCCAAAGAACACGCACTGTTGAAGGATTCTCAGCATCGACTTGAACAGAAGTAGGCGGCTTGATGGGAGCTTTCTTAAACGTCCTTTCTCGGAATCGCTCACTTTGAGGACCTTCGCCTGCTGCGTTGTAAGCCATCACACGAACCCAGTAGAAAGTATCCGGAATGAGACCTACGATTAACGCCCAATTTTGAGTACTACGCGATAAGTAGAAGAGTGCTGATTCTTCCTTGTCTTGCTCCCTCCAATATTTTACCTAAAGAATTTAGATTTAAAATAAAAATAGAAACACGTAGATTTTTTTGAGAAGTTTACAAATTTAGGGCAAAGGAAAGGCAAAATTCGCGACTTGGAACTTACTCGGTAACCGATAAGTTTACCGCGCATCTTCTTGCGGGAGTGTTCCATAGGTAACCACGTGGAATTGAGGGCTGTAGAGTTGTACGCCCGAGCTGCCACTTCTGTAGGAGCAATCTGAGGCATATCTTCGGCTGAATGAATCGTAACTGGCTCGGAGGCGGGACCGCAGCCTTTGTCATTGCAGCCCATGACTTTGACGCTGTAAGGCGTGTAGTAATACTGACGACCGCGATCGACGGTCTTTACTACCACCCCTTGGTGTCTCGTGTCAGTTACTGCAGCTGACTGGAATTCAGTTTCTTCAGTTACGTCTTTCGAATCCTCATCTTCTCCTGGTAGACGTCTCCAAAACACTTTGTAGTGAATGCCAGAAGCATTTTGCTCTGCTTGAGGGAAAGGCTGCAAATAAACCAATAATTTATTAGTAAAAATATATTTTTTAGCCCAAATCATCACTGGTCAAACTCACCGTCCAAGTAATGGTCAGATCCCCAGTCTTGCCACCACCACCACTCACATGTTGAGGAGCTTGGTGCAAGGTATCAGTGCGAGTGCTGTACTGAGGCGACGGGGCAGAATACGGTCCATAGCCAAGATTATTGGATGCTGCAACACGGAATTCGTAAGTGGACCAAGGTTTAAGCACATTGTTAAGTTGGGCTTCCTTTCTCGAGGTGGAGCGGTCTACGTCTGTGGCTGTAATATCTAGAACATTTGTAAAGTAATATCCCATTAGAAATTTAAATATAAAACGGAAATTACTAGTCTAAAAAAAAAACTAGCCTACACGCGCCAAAAATTGCTCGCGAGAAGTAAAATTATTTGATTTTTCAAGCCCCATCTTACTTTCAATAAGCAAGGTCCAAGTTTGGTTCCAATTGGTTCTCCCTTCTATCCGGTAGTAAAGAATGGGAAAACCATTTTGTGCGCCATCGGTCCAGCGTAAACGAGCCGAAGTAGCTGTCAAATCCAACACTTGCATCCCACCAGGAATGCCAGGGGGTCCCTGAACAATTAAATCGGTCTTCACTGAAATCTTGCCAACAGAAGTCTTGGCAATACACTCATATTCTCCTGCTTCGGCATACGTGATGTTGCGAACTTCCAACTGGCCAGTGTCCCTTGACTATAAAAAACAAAGTAAAATGAGAAAATGGAAATGTACCCTCCTTAGACCATAATAAAAAACGTACTCGTTTATAGCGTAAGGGTTCAAGAGCATTGCTTAAGAGCTCGTCAACTCTCAGTGTTAGACCGTTGTGTTTCCAGATGTACGTCAAGTCTAGAATCTGGTCTGCCACAGCTTCGCAGTCAAGGAAAAGTCTCTCGTTGACTTGGGTGGTGAATCGGTTCTGAGACGGTTGTTTAGTAAAACGTGGTCCTCCTAAAAATTCAGTAAAAATTGCTAGTCAAGGCTCAAAAGGTATAGAATAAAAAAAAACATACCGAGAATTATAAGCCTTCCTGAGCTCTCATCGCTACCCGCAATATTCTTTGCTTCACACTTATACTCGCCCTCATCTTCACGAGAGACACGGTCTATGTAGAGACTGCCACTTGGGAGTAAAACTCGGCGACTATGTAGCGCAACGCTGGTAAATTGACCATCATAACCTCGTTTCTTCCACGCAAACGTTGGTCTAGGAGCTGCTTCAGGATTACAAGCCAGCGTCACGTTTCCTCCTTCAGCTGCAAAAGTTTCTGGCTCGAGAGGCTTCTTTCTGAACGAAGGCGCAAATTCTGCTCAAACGTAACAAAAGATCAGAAAATATACACTCCCCTAAAAGCGTAGTCAAGCAGTTAAAAGAAACTTACGCAAAACACGGAGCTGTCCTGAAGAAAACCTGGCTGCTAGCTGGTTATTGGCCCGACACTGGTACATGGCTTCATCTTGCTTCTCAAGTTTCCGGATAATAAGTACATTATCCCGGATTTCGTACCGTTCACGGTCTTTCATTTCAAGCCTCGTGATGTCTAGCGGAATTCCATTTTTCATCCACATGTAGCTCACGTCAGGAACGCCAAAGGCTTCGCATGTCCACGTGAGATCCTCTCCTTGATCCATGTGCATGTTTCCTAATGGAATAGTAAAAACGGGCGTGGCTTGGACACTAACCGTGACGGATGCCTTAATCGAGATTTTATCGTTCGTAGCTCGGCAGATATAGTCGCCAACATCTTCTAGCTTGACTTTGGGTAAGGTTAACACCCGGTTATAGTTGGTCAAAATTGCTCCTCGTGGTAAAGAAGCGCCATCTCTGGTCCAATTATATTTCGGCACAGGACTATAAGATAAAATTGTACGAAAAATCGTTACGTCCACTGCCCTTTTTTCCTTAGTGAACTCCCAAAAAATAATGTAATTTACTATCCAAAGGCGACGCACTCCAGCCGCACATCGTCACCCACTTTAGGAGCCTCTGGGTAGCTCTTAGGGAAGTTGTTGGGAAACTTGAGTTGCTGGTAATTAGCTTAAAAATAAAAAAAGTATTACAACTAACGAACGACTGAGAAAAACAATAAATAACTCACGATGCGGGCGTACGTCGAGAGCAAAGAAAGGGCCATTACGACCCATTGAAGACACTGTGCTTTGCACGTTGCAAGAATACCTGCCCTTATCAATATTTTCCAAGGAAGAAAAGTACAAATTGCCATCAAAGGATACAAAGGTACGTGAATCTTCTTCCACCAAGTTAGGAAAGTAGTCACGAGCCCAATAATATTGCACATCTACATTCAAATTTTTTAAAAAAATATGTTAAATCTATTTTCATAAAAAAAGAATTAACAAAATATTTACCCGGGAAATACTGTGGAGGATCACAGTAAATGGCTTTTCCCCAATGTTCTTGCCCACTATCGAGCGATCGCTTTAAATTGAATTCACCAATGAAGCCAAAGGAAATCTGAACGCTCTCTGAAACGATGGAGCCAAAGGTGTTCCTGGCTACGCAATGGTACTTCCCCCGGTCAGAGATCTGAGATCGTTGTTTAAAGATGGTGCTTGAGTCTTTAAAATAACAGTTTACCTCTTCAGGTTTGTTGATAATGAGGCTACCACCGCTAATAGTATGCTGAGTTGAATTCAGAGGATCAATGCGAGTGGATACCAGAACGTCATTTTCGAAATCTTCTTTGTACCAATCATACTCAGGCTCTGGAAAACCCCCAGCAATGCACCTTGATAATAGAACACGTAATAATAAGACAACAATGACAATACAGGGAGGGAGAAAACAGGTTTTCTTATTTTATCTCTTTTAAGTATCCTATACTTACGTTATGGTAACAAAGTCCACCAGTTGACGCTTGGTTAAATCGAAAACTGCTGGTTGGGGCTGCTGAATAAACTCAGGTCCTCTAGGGAGTTTTTCTGCGTCCATGTTGGGAAAACCATAAGCGTGAGTGCGATCTTGCACGTTGAGAAGACTGGCTTGTGAGTAGGGAATTTCACAAATATAAAGCAACGGGTCCTGACCATCTACTTTTGCTAAGCCCCAGGCTTTCGCCCTCTCCGAGTAAGAATATGCCAAGTAGTCCAGATTGGGAAGTAATTCCTGATTAGGTAGGAAAGCAGCATCCATGTTGTTTATCGTACTTGAGTCGCCCTCATTGACCCAAGTATTTGATCCTTGTTGTCTCCCTCCCACGTACCAAATACGGTGACTGGGATCTATGGTTTGTAAATGGAGAATCATGAAGCTATGCTCCTCCATGCTTCCTATACTGGCCAAGTCTGCGTTGTAAGTCTACAAGAAGTTGCAAGTAAAGCAGTAAGTACATGTATTTCCTACACGATAATGCACAGAAACTTACTCTGCAAGCCACTCGAGCATCTTCTCGGGTCTTGATGGGACTACGTACAAATTTGTAGCAGGATGTCGAATACTGTACCCAATTCTTGGGGCACACCCTGTCAGGATCATACCCTTCTTTCGTTGTACTGCTACTGGAAGACCCAAACGGCATTACTTGGGCACTCAAAACACTGAGACATGCCAGCAGAGAGCTGGCTAACACAATTGACCATCGCATAGTCTGGCAACAGAAACTAAATTAAAATCTGTAAAACAAGAAATATTAAGATAATTCAAAGATTAAAGACCGCCAACTTGCTTTTAAACAAACAGTAAGATTAACTGTAGAAAACATAAAACTTGGTCATAAGTTACAAGAAAATTAAACCCGAAAGTTACCGAATTTTCAAGGATTCCCAAATTAGTATGACTAAAATATATAATAGAACCAAAATTACCAAATGTGAAGGCTTGACGTTTTGAGAAGCCGAAAGTATGAGTTGCAACCACCAGCCAACGCCTTTCCTACTCAAAATTGTTTACCTGTCCACTCTTATAGCAATGTTCCAAGAGGAAGAGCTTTCTCACCTGTAAAGGTGTCCAGCGCCAGCCGTGGTAACTTTAAAAACCTCGAGGAAGACCCAACCGTGAAAATCTCTTGGCAAATTAGATGGACAGCGTAAGACCATAAAACAACCATTAATAAATTTAGTTCGTTCATAAAAAAAATCTGGTCAACTCTGCAAAACAAGAGTAAAAAAATGGAATGAAGCATTAACACAAAACACTTCAGGACAGCTGACAAGTTTCCTTTTATTATTTGACACCATATTTCTGAACTTGCAATACAACCAACGTATGTTTTCTTCGCCTGGCTCTCTACTTTTGCACACTTAACAATGTTGCCCTATCCTTTCCCCTTAAATAGCCGTTTAGTTTTTATTTTCCAATCAACAGGGCTTTCGTTCGTTTCTTTGGAAAGATACCTCGGAGTGCACCACGGAATGAACTGCAAAATGGAAACAAAAGCTCACAACGCAACAGACGAAACAAGAAGAGAAATAAGAGTGCTTCCTCACGAAAAGCTCCTTTCAATAACAAGCATGCTGAGCCTATGGGGGGAATAACCCTATCCTATTCTTTTCGAACCGAGGCCCACTCAAACTACGTAAAGAAATTCCGAAGATTAGGTTCCCAAAGTAATAATTAAAAAAAAAAAAGTGAGAAAAAAACTTTTTCAACAAACTGTACCTGTTGCAGGGGTAAAATGACAGGTTAAAGAACGCGGGCAGAAGTTCATGACACGTACCAGATTTAATTTAACCTACACAACAAGAAATTTCCGAACCTAGCATCAACAACAACGTTCTCACCTAAACTCGCGCTTTTTTTCATCAGCTTACTTTTTCCTTTCACTACGGAGCAAGAACTAGCTCACGAAAAAGAATTTAGTATAACTTATAAAACTTTGAGGCGAAAAGAAACTGAAAAAATCCATCAAGGGAGATGTCGGCGTTTTTTTCCCTCCTTTTAACAAGGCTTTTACATGCCATATCCATAACCTGGTGCAGCCGCATAAGGACCAGCAGGCGGATAACCGGGGGCGTAACCAGCTGGAGCCATGCCAATGGATCCAGGCCCAGCTGTCAGCATGAGCTGCGGGGCCATAATCATGGGCGGTTGCTTCGCCTCAGGTGCAGCGGCTTCCTCCTCTGCACGCCGGTTTTCAGACGTTTCCAAGCGCTCTAAACGAGTGGACATTTCTCGGACGACTTGAACGAGGTAAGGCATGGCTCGATCCATGATACCGTGCCGCCAAGCCAGCTCCAAGATTACGTCAGGCTGGAGGAGGTCATAGCACTGATAGAGGGCCGCTGCAAAACAGTCAAAATTGCTCTGTTCCAAGAAGAACTGGAGCAATTCCTCGGCCACTTCCGGTTGTTTGGATTCGGCGGCGTACTCCATAGCGTCTTTGTACAACCGGTCTTTCTTACACAATTCCACTGACTGCTTCCAGCGGTTGTTGCCCTTGTACAAATACGCGGCAATACGCCTAAATTCGATCAATTCATGCTTCTCCAGTTTTTGGGCTAGAGCGATCGTGTCGAAGTTGTCAAAAGCGTCAATGGATGTCCGCAAGCCCTAAATGGCGAAAAATATTATCAGTTAAATTTACTAACTATTACTTCAAATCAAATATAAATTAAATTAACTAAAAGGCACGATGTTCTGTAGAAACAATTCGTGAAATTGTACCTGGTAGTCTTCTTCCTGAATTAAAAGTCCGTTGAGCGCCTCGTTGATGGCCTTGTTATTTAAGCTCTGGACGGAGCGGAGGTAGGGTTTAATGAGTTGCAAGTGACCAGCTTTCGTAAACAATTGCACGGCGCGAGTGTGGTCCATACGTGGTGCAAGCACAAGCAGGAGGTCGTTCAGAAGAAGGGGCTTATAGTCCAGGTAAAAAAGGATAGCACGGTAGTAGAGTTCCATGTTAGCCACGCGGGTAATGACATCCTTGAAATGACCTTCACGCCACGCTTCCGTGGGATGCGCCATCATGGCCGAAGCGGCGTTGTCGTATTCTTCGTATTTGTCGTAGAGGAAAACGAGCTCTGCCCACAAATGTGCTTGTTCGGCAGCGCGAAGCACTTTCGGAATGTTGACGCGAGACCAAAAGAGCTCCAAATGTTCGCGCATTTTGCTCGGCTTGTACTTGGAATACAAGATGGCTAGTTCGGTGAACATACCCATGTGAGCGCGTTCCAAACCCAAAGCCGCTTCCAGCAAGTTGATCAGCTCTTCAAAGTATCCACGATCCTTTGGGGAAAAAATGTCACATAATAAAAAACGATTGTCATGGGTTACTCTTTATGATAGACTCGCAAAAAATTCCCCCCAAGTTTAGACACCTGAGAAAATGAAAATTACCTGGTAATAATTAATCAAATCTTCTAATTCGTCAGCGTGGACTACAATGTGCAAACCGCACATCTGGGCCAGACGGAATTCGCCATGTTCCAAGCAAGCAAAACACACTTCCTTCCACGTACGAGTGGAATTAGCTTTCCTTGCGGAATCGACAGCACCTTGGAATTCCCTCAGGTGTACTAACGTCAATGCCAAACGAGCAAAATTTGAAACGTTGTTGTACAGCAACTTGGCCGGTTCATACATTCCAGCTTCGTAGCAGCGATCACCAATCTATTCAAAAAAAAAAAAACTTTGCGTCAGGCTTAGAAAAAAAAAAATCTTTTCTTTTTTATTTATGAAAAACAATTCTTACCCTTTGAACGTCAGCGTGATTGGGTCCAGCCAAAAACTCTTCTAAATCAGCCAAACGGTTGGTTTGGGCGTAAGCGTAGAGTAATTCGGACTCAATATGCGATTCGCGGGTCTTTTTCCGAGCCATTTGCAAATATCGCACTAGATCCTCCCACGAACCAGTGCTATGAGCAGTATTCACAACATCCAAGTACGCGGAAGGGTCGTCAGCTTTGATATAAGAGTCGATAGCTTCCTTGACCAACGAAGAACCCAGCTGGGCTTTAGCTAACTGGGACCACACAGCAGGTTCATTGCAGCGTTCAGCAAATTCGTAAGCCCTGTCCAAATTCTTGACGTGTTCAATCAAAACCTGCCAAAAACAAACCAAAGTTAGGAACTGTAGTTCTCCTGCTTAACGATCCGAATTTTACCTGAATAGCCGAGGTATTGACGTCAAATTTCTTGAAAATGGCAAACGCTTCCTCGTACAGCTGATTAGCCACGGCAATGGTTGCGATATCAGGCGCATCGTAATTGTCGAGACGGTGGACGTACTCCATGACGCGGGTCTTGTCGGCCTTGATCGCTGTCAAAATCAGCAGATTCTGCAAGTTGCGATGGTCCGAAAATGCAGAGTTATCCAAGACAATCTTTTCTAGCAGTTCAATCAATTCATTGGGTAAATCCGCGGTCATGAACGCTTTCACAGTGACGCTGATCTCCTCAGGATCTTGAGTTTCAGACAAGGCAGTAGCCACGACTTGGTCAATCAGCTGGCGACGGAATGGATTGGCCTCGGCCAATACCTCTGCCCACAACTCAGGATCTCTCCGACGCACCAAATATCTACAACATAATAAAACAATTATTACCCGCTCAAAAAAAAAGAGGCAACCTTAAGCAGCAGAAAGAGTTTAAAAAAAAAGTAAGAGAAAAGGATCGAATTAAACGGAAGGTCTACCTCGCTTGGGACTTGAAGAGCGAATTCTCGTTGCAAGTCTGGATAAGTTCACGGTCGCAGTGACCTCGTTCGTAGGCCACACATGCCAAATGGGGATCGCGCTTTTCGCAGTACTTGCCAACTACTCGCGAATCGTAATATGTATTCTCCTTCAGGAAACGTTCAGGGTTGTTATTGGCATCAATGTAGATCTTGGCCAATGCGTTATGCGTAGCTGGTTCAATGCAGCCTTCGTGGACCCGGGATTCCAGCCACGGTAAGAGCAGTTTCAGGCGATTGCGCTTCTCAACCTCCTCGACAAGTTCTTCCGTGGAAAACTGGCCACGTACAACCATAATCAGAGACTTGATGACATCTTCAGCGCAGTCGACATCCAAAAGACCGCCTACCACGACAGGCAAACGGGCCGGGTTGACTTTCTGCACGTAGATCTCGATATACTTTTGTAGGTTATTGCGATACAGGTAGAGGACCAAGTCGTGGACAAAATCAAAGCGGTCGCAAACGATGATCAAGGGCAGTTGATCCGTCAACTTGGCTTCTTTCAGGAAATTCTTGACTCGTTCCGGATTGTAGCAATGCGATTCTCTGCAAATGCGTTCCACCTCTTTGATTTGACCAGTCTTGCAGGCCGCCTATTTTGCAATCAGAACGTAAACTTCTTCTTATCAGACATACTGTTTGGAGACTTTCTTTCCTCGTCTTTTATTACCTGGATGTATTTGAAATGAACTTCAGGATCCTGACTAAAGTTAACAATAGATCCCAGGAAATAGAACAATCCTTCGAAGGACTTGAAGGACTCGAACAAATCGATGAGAGCTTGAGTCGTCAGCTGCTCGTGATACTTGGTGGCAATCTGCACACAGACTTGCAAATTCTGTCGGATATTTGCAGTAAGCATGGCTCGGAGGCATTCTACCGAGTCTTCGACTGACAAGGATCCGAAATAGTTGACCAGCCACTCGGGATTCAGCAAATGGGTATGTACGACGGCTCGCTTGATGTCATACAAGTCGGTATAATGTTCTAGCGCGCGTTGCAAGAGTCCGGCTTTCTCACAAAGCTGGGCAATGTGGGCGCGATCGTAGTGCGAAAACATCTGATTGCCCAAAATGGCGTCTGCGACCTGGGGTGCGGACATCAAGTTCATCTCCAAGAGTCGCGTCTGCAAAGGACCTTCAGCTGGACGATTGTTTTTCAAAGCGTCCAACAAGAACGCCGTGCATTGTTGAACCATGCCTTGCTCCAAGAAAATGTCGACAATCTAAGCAGACAAAAATCGTTATAGCCCAAAACGCCTTCTTTAATAAGGATGCTTTACTTGAGATATGTCGGCTAAAGGCTCATCGTCTTGCACCAGCATTTGTGCAAACGCCGCACCTTGGTCGGGAGCGATCCGCATGACGGAACGCAGAAGGTAAATGTAGTCAGGTGTGTAGCCTACTTTCTTGGCATACAGAACGATTTTTTGGAACTGACCCGTTTCAGCAAAGCATTGAATGACCTTATGGGGTACATTCGCTCGCAAATACACGGACAAGGCTAACGTTGGATCCGCCGCTTTGACCAGATCGCCCAACTCTTCACTACATTCCAGTTTGTCCTCCTTGAGCCATTTCTCCAGCAATTGCTTCCTGCCTTGCGCCAATACTGGCCGGCAAAGTTCAAGGGACTCAAACTTGTTCAATTGACCCTATTCACCAATCCAAAAACAATATTTTTATTTTCTTTTTCCCTCGAAAACTGATGTACGAAAACTGAAATACTTGATCCAACAGGATTCCAAAGTACTGGAGCAAAGGAGATGTGGTTCCTGGTTGGGCAGGTACTTGTTGAAACTTTTGTATGGTCGCTGGAGTGCGTAGAATGCCTTTTGGGGCATTAGCAGCCACCTAGTTAATTTTCAAATTAAAACAGAATCGACTAGTCCAATTTCTTTTTTTTAACGGGAATTTGCTCTTGTTATAATCATTGAAGGATTTAACGTACTTTGGCAGCTTCGGCGTACTGCCCTCCAGTAAAGAGAGCGTTGAATTTTCGGACAAATAAATCTTCAGCGCCGGCCAAGTTGTTGCGCACGGCCATGCGCAACGCCAGATCAGGATTTTGGAGTACCGTCGTGATATACGGAATGATATTCTCTTCGTCGACCGACACGGAGAGCACTTGACCTTTACGATTAACGCCAATAATGCCAGAAGTTCCTTCGTGCGAGGCAGTTACAAACACCGTCTCGGCCGAGATACGATTCATGTACAAACAGGTTCCAGTTTCGATGTCGTACAAGTGAATGTAGCCGTACTTGGTAATGAGATAGATGACGTCATGCTTGGGACTCACCTTAACAAAAGAAAACAGAAAGATTTAGTTGTTGTTTTTGGCTTCCATAACGTATTTTATGGTTTGGAGATGAACTACGTACTTGCATGGCGACAGGGAAATCGCTTTGGGCTTCGGCGGGGAAGAAAACATCCACCGCCTTTTTAGCAAAGGGTTGATTCCCAGTCGGGGGCGTGCCTACTTCAATAATGTGCAATTTACCACCGGCAGTGCCTCGCACAGCAAAGCAGAACAACGTTGATTGTTCAGGGTTGCCTTCCGCTTTAAACTGAGCGAAAGCGGCCGCGTGACCCTCGATTGGTTGAGACACTTTCCGTTCCACTGAGTACAACTGCATGGCCCCTACTACACGGTTGGCTTGCGCTGAAATGCCGATGAGCAGCAGCCATTGTTGACGTGCATCTGTGCGGTAATTGATAATCTGGCAGCCGTTCAAAGAGGCGTGGCGGTCAAACATTTTCAGCGGCAAAGAATCACCTTAAAAGAAAAATAAATACGGGGTTAATCACCATTCCCAGCTTTTAAGTAATACACTTAATAGAATTGCTACCTTCCATGCTCCAGTGATAGACGACATTCTCGGTAACCAAGGCAATGGCATTGAGAGAGATCCACTTCCAAAAAATGACATCTTCCGTCATGGTATGGGCTTTCATCTTGGACTTCATCTCGATGTTGAAAATCTGCAGCGTCCGACCGGCTTTGAGGGCGATTACTTTGGAGGCAGGGTTCATGATAGCAGAATCAGCCGAAATAGGACGACGCGTGGGATTGGTAGGATCGGCCATATCAATGATAACCACTTGGGCCGTTTCGCCTACTTTTTCTCGCACGCATATGAATTTGTCCGACTCCATTGTCAACGAGCTGAATCCGATGTTGGCGGCATTTATTCCCACACTCGTCAACTAAAATACAAAATCTTAGAATGAGAAATAGCCCATTTTTTTTAATCCATACAATAAATTTAGAAAACAAGCCCAACAAAATTTACAAAACCAATAACAATAATGTATGTAAAAAAAATAAGTACGTGTAGTTAGTTTAATAAATTAAAAAACTTAGAATACGAAAGACATAAGAAATATCAGTTGCGAAAGGACACATTAAGATGATGAGGCAAAGGTTCTGATTTTTGAATTAGCACGTGACTCTTCTTCCAGACTTTCTAATATGGCTTCTTCGTTTCTTCTACATAAGCTGTTTACGGCGGCGAATCCTGTATTTTCCATTTCTGGAGAGCGATTGAGTTTGGGGTGTTTTGTGTGTGATGGCGTGGTGAAGGAAACCGAGATCAATACACGCCCACTCATTTTGCCCCCACTGGCTTTTTCTTTTCAAGAAATACTTGGGCCTTGCGTCTAGACATTACAAGTTGTACGCGATATTTTCCTAATCAAACTCATTAGTATGCGTAATTCCGGCTCTCCGTCTAAGATTGTTCACCGGAACCACCTTTTTAGCAGGAGGGGGAAAAAAGGCCGTGGTATCTGATCTGTGAAGACCTACAATAGGACATTAGCTAGGCTTGCAGGAATATGTCCAGGATGGGTTTATCCTCGTTATCCGCCCCTTTTTGGGGAACTCGGAAGTTTTTTTTAGGATGAGCTGACGATAATAACAAAGAAAAGCAGCGGAAGTTTTGGGGAAAAGCTCGGCGAACGCAATAGGATTAAATGTATTTCAGCGTCACTCTCACTGCAAAGCCAGTTGTCAGTGACACAAATAAGCTGTTTTGTTTGCGTTTTGCCCAATGCCAGGGAAACATGAATCATGTATCCAGAGATAAGCAACCCCTGACCAAGCCTTTTGGGATAACGCAACCATCCATCGTTTTGTGATTCCATAACCTGTCAAAACGCCGCCAACTTGCTATGAGCAAAATGAAGGTATTTACCTGGAGATGCTCCTGGAATTTTATGGGTAATACTTGAGCCATGATGGCTGTTGATGAAAAATCACTCAGGCACTCAAAACGAACGTTCCTTATCTCATAAATAACACTATTTCACAGGCCAAGAAAGGGGCGGCTAACTGAACTCGCAGCCGAAGGAAAAGATGGCTGACATTCGGCGGAGAAGTACTAGAGGAACCTGTTAATAAAATGCCAATACAGATGTTAAAAACTAATAATTATCCATTATATTTTATATAATTCATTAAATTAGCTTTGTCTTAGTAACGGTTTACGATTTGGCTAGCAGAAATTTAATATAAACTAATTTTTGGGACGGAACTGCTTAGTTGAGAGGTGTTCAGTGCGACTACGTCCTCGAGACTGCGCCCCACAACGAAACGTCATCACGACAGCAGCGAAATTTAAACCTAGTAAAGTGAAAAAAAAAAATTTCACCTGTACAAGAGCAAAAATACTCCCGTAAATTGTGTTTCCAATTTTTAGTGAGTGTATTTATAAATTCAGCGAAAATGTATGCCTCTATTATGAATTACACATAATTGTTTATCACGTATTTCAGCCCTTAGGTGAACTCAGCTGGGTTTCAGTTCTAATCAAATCACAATCTGCATAATTAAGTAGTCTTCTTCAAGCTGCGCTTAGCTTCACTTTGAAAAAACGAAAACAGAAGGGATTAAAAATTAAAATAACAATTTATTGAGCGTTACAGATGAAGAAAACGGCACTGTTCAGCACTCAAGGGACATCCTTGGGGATGATTGGCAGCAAACCAACAAGGTTTACACTTTCCATTGGGGGGACTGATCTTGTAGACTTTCCGTCGTTTTGCTAAGGGTTCCTCATCAGGTGGACGGAAGCGGACCTCGCCTCCACTCACACAAAAAATGTGAGAATGATTCCGCAGTAGCGTCTGCAACCCGCCGCATTCGTTTTTTAGAGCTTGGAGATCTTCTGCTGGCACTTGAACGGCTACTTGGAGCAACGGCAACTTCTTCCCTGCCGTCCAAGCTCGTTCGCTAGTCGTTACTCCCTCTAGCAACAGTTTTGCAGTCAAATCCACGATCCGTTGTGTCACATTAGCAGCGACGGTCGTGCAATTCCGCACGGGTTCGAGCACTGGGCGTGGCTTGAAATTCAACTCGCTTTCCACGGAAGTCGAGTGACTATGCTTCTGCAACCATGAACTAATGATCTGTTCCAAGCATTCCACCGGTTGCCAAACTCTTCCCAGCCAGCAAATTCTTCGCGTAGAGGGAATACGGAGTCGGTCTTGTTCCATAGAGTAGCCCAAAGCCACGCCCAACGATCCCACAAACTCCAAGTACTCGGCATAGCGACTAGGTTGAACAGCAGCAATATCCGCTTCATGATCCCGTTTCGCCCCAGTAACAAGATCTGCCTGAATTTTCAGATTCCCACGAAGATATTTCCCATCGAAAGTAAAAGGACAACACGGCAAGAGGAAAAAACGTGTCACGTGTTGACCTGGAATCGACATACGGGCGGCCAAAACGGGCAACCATGGCGTAAGTTCATCGGTATGATTTCCCAGCAACCAATCTACTCGCGGTAATTGGCAATTAGGTGTCCAGCAACGAGCCTATAATCAAAGAAAAAGACAAAAAGAAGAAAAATAAGAACGCGTAAAGATTACCCAGTCTCTCAACCGCTATTTCCTAAAAGTGGGATAAAAAAAGTAGTGTTAAGTGTCTAAAACGCGCTACAGGCTCGGACTTTTATTTTAAAACTGTTGGGCTCGTCTCCCTTGTTAACCCAAACAGAAAAACAACAACTGATATAAGCTTAAGAGATAGGTGTGGAGTATAGGGCTCCGGAGACCTTCAGCTTCAATCTGGGTGACCACGTTTGATACTGGCCGCAATCGCATTGTTATGCAAGGGCGCAAAATAGGCTAACAGGCCGCCGACTTCGTAAGATTGCCCCTTGTGAATTGCCCCGGGCTAGCATTAAGCTCTTCTTCATTTCTGTGTGCCTTCAGCCTCGACTCGTACGCCGTAATCAAAGAGAAATGCTTGTGCCCCTCTTTTTTATACCCACCGTCTGCCATATAACCGTAACAAGCCTTTTTATTTTGATTTCATAATTTCCAAAGAGAAGAAGAAGAGACACTTACTTCAAGCTGAACAAAGTTGGGATAAGTACTCCAGATTTTGCGAACTCTCAAATCCCACCCACGTCCAACATAGCCCTCTGCGGCGAGCAAAAAAACCAAGAGCCCGTTGCCACAGCCGAGATCCAAGAAAGTCTGCTTTTCTGACAAGCCCTTTGCTTGGCGTTCCATTTCCCAAAGTAGCAATAAGTAACTAGCAATGGCAATATCTTCATATACAAACTTCTGTGGATCCGTGCTTTCAGACCAGTTCTATTTAACCAAGTAAAGAAATAACTTCATTAATTTTGTTAATGGACTCAGCGTAATGCAAAGAAACAAATTATCTACTTTGCATAACTCTGCTCCATATTTCGTCTTCAGGTACTGGTACTTGCTGTTGTATTGATCCAAGTTCACCAGGCGTAACGTGGCCAATTGAGGTCCCTTATCTGTCCGCAGATCTTCGTCGTACCACTGCTGGATCTTAGGTACGACTTTGTCTTGCATCCATAATGATCTTTCTTTGGATTCTAAGCGAATCTGACCTTCCAGTACCGACAATGTATAAGGAACAGCCGGAGTTAGCGCCTTAGCCCATATTCCGGACAATAAAGGGATGTACAAGGCCTTGCACCTTGCCAAGTCCACCTAAAATCATTAAGAATGCTAATTTAATCTTTATGGTAAGATTTTGTGTAAGCGTTACCTACAATTTCTAGCTCGTAGGCCCATGAATTGGGGTTTTCTTCGATCGCTTTCTTGGATAAAAGCTTCCTGGATGTAATAAACGTGGCTGGCTGGGATGTTTCCCGCCAATGGTTTTGCTCAGCAGGTTCTAAAGTCACTTGTTTCTCTTCTGCCAAGGCCTTCAACTTGATTTCTAACTCTGGCAAGCTCCCAGAAAAGTTGAGGCTTATTGCAGACCACTTCTCTTCATCCAACAAGATGTCGCGGGCAACTGCGCTATAACCCCATAGCGTTATGACTCCAGATAATCGCTTGTTAACGACTTGCGGTTTCTGACTCCAGACTCCTACGCTGCTGCAAAATCTGCACAATTTTTCTCCTTGCGGTTCAGCGCTTCTTGCTTCTGCTTTTGTTGGTTCTTGCTTCTCATCTGTCATTTTTCTTCTCTAACAACGCCTCAGCGTTAACAAGTGTCCCAAGCTTTAATTTCCTACAAGAAATGGAAAGCAAACACACTATGTCACTATAAACAATACAACAAAATTAAGTCCAGACATTACCTGTTTTGTGAGTAACTCAGCAACTAAAAAAATCTACAACCAGGCAGATTTTGAGGGTGATAAACGAGCTTACAGTTTACTTCAACGATTGCTAGGTAACCGGTTGCTATACCGGTTGCTAGGTAACCAATACTTACTTTTAAAAGCGCCTAAATCAAATCTTAAAATTTCACGGATGGAGTCTATAGGAGAAAACAGCAACTTTATTGCTCTCGAAACTCCCATTTTTCCTTAATCCTTCTCCTGTTTTTTAACACCCTTTTAATATGTTATGACTCGTATACAGACGGTAGCCAGAGTTATTCTGTACTCTACTTTCTCATCTTTTTTAGGTCCCATCGGCGAATTCCAAGAGTTAGATGACGAACAAGAAAGAACATGAAACCAACCAGACAGAGACAAGTCGATCCTTCCTTTTTCCCACCACAAAGCATTGAAACATTGACCCCTGGGCATCGTAACGAGGTCTATTTTGCATCCACTGGAGACGGTGTTTAGATTCCCACAATCGCTAAAACAACTTGTACTTAAAAAACCGTTGGCAAGGTAGCGGGTATGTATGTACGAATATGTGTACGTCAGTGTGTTTGTGCGTGTGTATGTATATTGAGTGCGACTGTTTGTACCAAATATACAGTTGTTCTCGATTCTCTTGAGTTGGCATGGAAATTGCCAAGCGCATTCCGTGGTGGGGTGCGTCATGACTATGCCAAGTTTGTCGCCAAACGAATATATGCAACTGAAAGTCCCTGAGACGGACGATAATCCCCACCTTGTACTCTTCTTTCTTCTTCACCTTCAAAGAGGGGGTGAGCATACCCCCCCCCCTCTTGTCATACCTCTCTACTGTATTTCTTGCGCTCTCACTCAGCTCCTATATGGGAAAGCTTTCTTTCCGCGGCCGAGTCCCGGACTTGTGGACTTCCACACACAAGTCCCAGGGTTAAAATTAGGGCGGCCGCAGGGACGGGATTGCGGTGCGGAGGGTGGCTAAGTTTAGTCTCTTCCTTTTTATACCTTTTCTTCCCGTTCCCTTTTACTTTCCCTTAAGAAAAAGATTTTTGCTGTCTTGCTTTTAGCTTCGTCTTTCACCCAGACTCCCAGTTGAAGCTCATCCGTAAGCTGGCGTAGACATTCTTTATACACACAATACATACACAGTCACAGACACAGACCAGTTACTGCTCAGTCAAGTGGTGTTCAATCAGAGTGGATGTGAAGTATCACAGTGTGTATATATCACTGGGGATGGGCGGAGCGGCTTTCCACCAAAAGCACCCAACGAAAAACCCCAATTGCCCCACGGCGGGAAATGAAGGAAACCAGACTCGGGTACTTAGTCTGAAGAACAGCATGCCACTCTTTTAGCACTCAGCTCGTACCCCGCTGAGGACTTGTGTCAATAAGCAAAACGGTGCTATGTGTATATCAACAGTTTGAGTCAGTATTTTTAGTTTTAGTTTTTTTCTCTTCCAATATCAAACCCTGCCTACCAGGAACTTTTAGTTTGAGATAAAATTGTCCGTAAAGGAGGGGCAGGAGAAAATACGGGAAGAAGGCGTGGACGACTCAAAAGTTGCTGAAGGGTTTGTTTTGGTTTCTTTGTTTTTGTTTTTTTGGCGGGAAGGGGTTGATGATACGTGATTGGTAGCTTGGAAATTGAAGTGGATTGCTGCGTGATGCTGACCTCGTCGAACTTCCTGTTATGGAACGACGGCGCTCGATGCGGAACCGAGGCCGTTATCGTCAGAGGCCACGCCCACTGACCGATAAACTGAAGGACTTTTGCCGCGCATTAATCGCCTTCATTTTCGGGTAAACTATATAATACCATTGGGCTCAAAAACTTATGGCATAAAGTTTGAATTAATACTTTAATTTTTCTTCCATTGTCTAATTAAAGCTGTCTTCTTGGTTATCATAGTCTTGTTCTTGTTTTTCGTAGTCACGTGGGTATTTGCGGCTTGGTCGTGGGATACATCATCGTGGGCGCGTTCGCCTTCATGGCCATCGAAGGCAGAGAAGACGAGGAAGATCCAGACGGTGAATTGTCGCCGTATGAGAAAGTGGGGCAAATTCGCGATGAAACAGTGACGCGGCTTTGGACGCTTACAGCGGAGCTCAATGTGCTATATCGTGACAATTGGACAGCGTTAGTGGCCGCCGAAGTATCGGCCTTCCAAGAGACGGTGATAACTGCAGTATCACAAGGGTATGAAGGCCACGAGTCCGCACCCTTATCATCGCAATGGACCTTCTCAGGAGCTTTCTTGTATTGTCTCACTGTCATTACCACAATCGGTAAAACAAAAAATCAACTTTTTTCTTTCGTTTTTTTTTTTCTTACAGATTTCCTGGCTTCTTTCCTTCTCTGTAACAATGACAATGACAGAAAAGAAACATCTCCAGAAAACTGCCTTTAAAAAAATGGTTATTGTTGTTCGGGTCGCAAGTCTCCAAAGTAACTTGCGAAGGATAAGATATATCGCAAATAAAAGACTTCCCACCCACATGACATATAGTCCCTAGCCTTCTCTAACCTCCTCCCTTTTCCCCTCCCTCGTTCACATTTTCCGTCTTGTTCGAGCTGGGGGGCGATTCTTGCCTAGTCTTTTAAAGGGGGCAAAAAAAGGACCCAAAGATTTTTGGCAATGACGTCCGTGTCTTGCCAAAGGAAAGGGGCGTCACGTGCGTCACGGACGCCTCGATTCCCATCCACCTTCCTTTTTGTGGTTGTACATTATAGAGGTGTCTTCCTGTTCTCCTCCAACGTCCTTCCCAGGAGCCTCCAATTTCATTAGCCTCATCGCCTCCCGTTCACGAACCTGGGCTATCCTTCAGAGGGTGAGGCTAGTACGTATATACAGCCTTCCACTGTATTACTTTTCCTTCTAGCTCGTCCCCTTCCAGTTCTTCCGCAAGCCCCTAAACGCGGAAGAAGCATCCCATCCCTTTCTCCGTCCTTTCCTGCATCTTCATTTGCATTGTCGACTTAAATTTAATAACGAGGCAGCAAGCTTCTCATAAGACTCCATGCTGTGTTGCCCATCTTAAGTTGTCGTCAGCAGAGCGCAATCGAATTGACATTGCCTAACGTCTCCTGGGGTTCGACCAAGGGTTCGACTTAAAACCCCTCACCCCCGACGCAACAAAGAAGACGCTAATTACTGGAGCACTAACTAAGGATAGCCTCTTGTCTTGCAGGCTTACGAATGGTTTAATAAACTACTACTAACTTGCTCATTATTTATGCAATACTTTTGCAGTTAACTGAACTTGATATATCTGACTCTTGTTTTTTTTCGCAAATAGGCTATGGAAACATAGCGCCGAGAACCATCTGGGGCAAAATTGGTACCATAATTTATGCCATGGTGGGCATGCCATTGTTTTTGCTTTACGTGTCCAACATTGGGGACATTTTAGCCACGGGTTTTAGGTGGACGTACCTCAAGATGTGCAAATGCCAAAGCAGTCGAAGAAGGCGTGGTAACACAAGAAGCGGAAGTGGGCGGCATCACCACCATCATCATAGTCCAAACGCCACGCCTTGGCAGGTAATCGTTTTGGACCCTGTCCATATATCTTCTTTGATCAAATGTCGACATTCCAGTGGCTCGTGTTTCCAGGATTAAATAACAAGTGATAGTAATAGCACAAATGTAAATAGCATACCCTGATAAAAAGTGAAGTCCTATTTCAAAGCAAAAATTGACCTACTTCAGAGCGATATAACGTTTCGCTTTATAATAAAAGCAATTCTCACTTGAAATAGAGCTTTACCTTTTTCGGTGTATAAATAAGAAAGTCACAATACGCTTAGCCTAAAAGACTATGTCATAGCAATTCCCAAAATATTAATTGTTTCAGTTAACTGAAAAAATATATCGCCACGGTAAATTTTGATTAAGTAGTATTTTCAAAAAAAATTATGCAATACGAAGAACGAAAATTATTAAAGGATTCAAGGCGCATTTTTTTTAAATATTTAAGTATCAAATACAATTAAGATTAAAATAAGGCCACCGTGTCGTTCAACATAAAAATTTCGAAAGAAGACGCTCCCTTTTTTCTCAATACAGTTAAATACTTAATTTTTTTACTTAGCCTATAAAAATGTTGACATTTATTCCATAAATTATTACTTATAATGTTTAATTTTTCCTTCCCGAATGTTTTGAAAAACCCAAACCATGCAATTTCACACAAATGCAGTAAGTTTATGTGATCATATTTAAAACACATTCAATGAGAAAGATAGTGTTAATCTATTTGCACTAGATTATTTTCAAACTAGTTTCTACCTATTTAAAATAAATGACGACTAAATGGGGAAAAGGTTTCCTGTCTTAATTCCCCGTATGGTATTGAGGGATATGGTTAACAGGAACATGGTGTACAGGAACCCCAAATGTCGCTGCAGCATGGCAAATTTTGATTCAAAAATTCTCATTCTCTGCGCAATGTAATGCAATTGTATTGTGACAGTAATGCATAAGATGTATAAATCTACTTTACCTACTGGTTTTAATTTTTAATTTTGGTTTCACTAATTTTTTCCATAGTTTTCAAGTTATGAAAAATTTTAAATAAATCCTTTATCAAAATCTTAAGCAACAGGTAAAGTAGATTTTGTTATTAAGATATTTTTAGAAAAATATGTTTTCGATTATCTCTTTTATTTATTTTTTACTTATTGCTTAAAGTTTATGAAATTACAATGAGAAATGGTATGACATTTTTGTAATTGAGCTTGTATATTAACCAAAGCACCTATATAGGCTTGTTTAAGCATTCAAAAGAAAGATAATGATGCCGTCCCTATGAGACCAGGGGTCGATTTTGAATGCGCTCATAGGTAAAGGCGCTAGGCCTTCGGCCACCTGTCCCCCAATGTTATAAGCATGGTTATAAGCATAGGAAAATTTGGAATTTGGCGGAAAAAGGCGGAGCTTAAGCTGCTAAATAATTAATTACTCGGTTAATATGCATAATTGACATAGGGTTCTTCAACCAGAACACTACTTTTGGTCTCCTCTATAACATATTTTTTTTTTGCACTTGACTCCCCCTTTAAAGAGGGATTATAGGCTACTGTCAAAAGTTTTATGGTGAGTTGAATAGAACTTGAAAAGTTGTTTGTACCTGCTGAAGTACCACTATATCTGTCTTCTGTAATATATTAACTGAGTAATTAGTATAAAACTGGCGCACAAACGACCCCCCAAAATCAACTTTTTAAATTTTCCCTGTATGTACTTTATAACATGGGGGGTCGCCTTTCCGTAGAGCCTGCGAATTCACTTTTGCACGCATAACGAATCGAGCCAACTGTTGTTAAGGTACGGGTTATAAGAAATTACTCACATCCTATGGTAGTAGGTTCCGTAAGCTTTTGCTGAGCTTTTGGCCCGCGTTGTCGGTAAAGCACGTTACCACAGGACGCCAGCCAAAAATCCGCAGCGCGCTATAGCACACTTTGAACCTCATCATGAGCGTTAGTCTGGTTGCAGGAAGAAAAATGCAGTTTTTTGTACTTGCCACTGTAACATAACCAAAGCCTTAAAGGGGGAGTCAAGTACAAAAAAATAAAAAAAATATGTTATAGAGGAGACCAAATGAAGTGATCTGGCTGAAGAACCCCTATGTCAATTATGCATATTAACCG
>JAGJRP010001053.1:0-22787 GCA_022832235.1 Lepidurus couesii
GTTGCCTTTAAACGAATTTTGTATTGCAGATTTTTGTGGAAGATGTTTGGGGTAGTTTTTATTCAAATATGCATGTAAGGCAAGATTGACACATTGGAAGGGTCCCGAGGTTCAGTATTGCAGCTTTGGAGTTCGACTTTCTGTGTTATTATACATTTTTTGAGAATTGACTAGAATGGTGATGCTTGTTTTCCGATTTTTTTTTGCTTTCTTGTGAAATTTTCCTTCCCAAACGTTGCTATAGTGTTCAGTTTTCCAATTCTTGTTACTTGACTTTTTGTCTCAAAAAATTAGATTCTAAAATTATGCAAATGGGATGTTTTGCTTCCTCCCAGAATTCCCTATTTACTTATTGTTGTGCCCAAACGTTCCCCGTAAAATTTTTGCTTCCAAAATTGTGCTATTTTTGTTCGATTTGCAATTCTTAAAAATAAAAACGAAAATTTTTAACATTTTTGCGTGATTTTTCAAAAAACTCCGCTAAAAGGGGTGGGGCCTATCAAAAAAGGACGAATCCTATTGGTGGATTAGGCCAAAAAGTGGGCGTGGCCTCTTTTCGAGCTGGGGGAAGCTTTTTCAGGGCTTTTCTCCATAAGGAATAATGTTATATCAAGGGTAACCCCTTGAAAAATCGTGGAAAAATGAGAGCCTCGCCCCTTCCCCTTCCCCTAGCTCCCCTGCTCGGTTCCCAATTCCTGATATTCGAGCTCATGCTGCCGAAGCAACGCAATTTCGAATATAGGAATAGGAACCTCGCCGGAAAGGCATAAGGTATAGAGAGAGGAAGCCATTTTATTTTCGTTTTTTTTACGAAATAAAGTGCCTCGACCGGGGATCGAACCTGCGACCTTCCGATCACAAGCCCTGCGTATTATCCACTCGGTCATACGCTTATATATAAAGGGCGTTGAAACTTCTATAAATGCAACATACGAAGTAAGCTGGTATACACTGTATATGTTCCTGTATATGTTCCATACACTGTATATGTTCCAAATATGTACCATATTTTGTTCGATTTATAAAAAAAATTACGGTTCGTCTATACACATACCTCGTATTCTCTAGAGGTTTGCATTATTATGTAATATGTCCTTAAAAAATCGTTGAAAAACGAGAGCTTCTCGATATTCGCGCTCATGAAGCAGAAGCCTCAATGTTTCGAATATGGGTAGCCTATACGAGCCTTGCCGGGAAGGCGCATAGTATTATTTCGTATTTAGACAAAATAAAGAACATCGATCAGGTTTCGATCCGACGACCATAAGATCCGCAGTCGGGCACTCTATCCACTCGGTCATACGCTTTTATTTATAACGCGTTAAAAGTTCCATCAAACCAAATACAGTACTTCAATGTTTTTCACGTATATTTCGACACTTGCCGAATAAAAACTTTCATTTAATAATGAATCTTTGCGGTTTCTGAAATCTGGAAGAATTCTTTTCTATTTTTCTTGTTTACGGGCTTAAAATTCTCTACGATCGGATACCCTCTCATTTTTAATAAAATCTAGTACCCTGCTGTAGGGCTAACACTTCCCAGTACGCGATTTCCATCTCACTCGTGGAAAAGAGCTAGACTGAACTTAACACTGAACCAAATAATCGAACACAGAAGCATCACGAAAGGCAAAATTGTTTACTTTCAAACAAGACAACAAACTCCACAAAGGCACTTTAGCCATATATAGCAGATAATTTTTATACACAACATCTGCAAGCCCAAGACGTTTAATCAGAATCTGAGCTCTCATCCTCTTCATCATCGTCATCGCCTGCTGAAGATGCCATGGCTTCATTCTGATCTTCGACCATCTTATTTCTGCTCTCCTTCATAATTGTGTACGCCGTCAAATCCTCAGGTGAAAGCCCCTAAATTCCCAAAGTTTTCGTTACTTTAAATTCCAATAATGAATCTAATTCGCTTACCCTAATGAATTTTTCATAATTCGACATATACTTCGTTTTGAGATCAGCAAGCTTCTTCCTGTAGGTAGTTTTGTCACTTTCTGGCAGGATTTGCCAGTATCTCATGGCTTCATCTTGCTTCATATTTTTCCCGTGGTCTTTCGACAGTGTCTGGACAAAGAGTTCAGCCGCATTCCTACGCAGAAAAGTACCGTTAAGCTTACCATGTATCTATACATTAATAAAGTCTGACACTTACGATGGAGGTGGCTCCGGTTCTCCTTTGAACAAATTTTTCCCACTCGCAGACTTCTTGGGCGAAACTTCTCTGCCTACTCCATTCTTTTCCTTGCCGGAGCTTGCTTTAGCCGCGGCTTTTGCAGAACCAGATTTTTTTGTGATGGTTACTGCAGGCTTTTCGTCAGCTTTCTTCTTGGATGCAGGAGACTTGGCTTTCGCCGCAGCAGCTACTTGCTCTTGCTTCTTAATTTCGGCCTCAGCCAATTTCTTAAACTTTTCCTAAAAAAATAAAAGACTACAGTAGAACAATAGAAGACTACTACTACTACTAAATAATTACAATAATAAACAAATAAAAATACATAATAATAATAAAATAAAAATAAATAATATCCGTCAATTTGGAAAAATAGTTATAAATAAAATAAACAAATAAAAAATAATAATTAATCATGAAAACAGAAGAGTACAGGTCGACAAAAACTAGATCTTTTACCTTCTTCTTGTCAGACAACTGGTTATATTCCCTGGTGGCTAAGCGCATGAGCTCAGCTTTCGAGGCTTTAGGACTCTGTTTTCTGAGTTTAGTTTCATTGGCATTCATGTAGAACATCGCAGGGGAAGCTCCGCTTGCAGTGCTGGGCTGTTCTTCATCGCTTTCGTCATCACTGCTATGCTCTTCATCTTCCTCTTCCTCATCTTCTTCACTTTCTTTCTCTATAGGTGCAGGCTTTACAACAACTTTGGCTTTTTTGGCTGCCGGAGGAGCTGCTGCTGCTGCTTTCTTGACGGTTACAGCTTTCTGCTTGGCTGCTTCAGTCACAGGTGAGGCGGGGCGCTTGTTTTTCTTCAGATGCGACGTCAACTCGGCATCTCTCAGTGCTGGTGGCAAGGATTCCAAGTACGACGCGTATTCCAGCTTGTAGTTTGTCATAGCCTAGTGCAAGCCATACACATTAGTTATTAGTACAAATAGTCCACGTTATAATGTTATAATAACAAACAAAATCGCCATACCTCTTGGGCTTGGTCTTGAAATAGCTTCTTCTCCGACTCAGGAAGTTCTTTCCATAATTTCGAAATTTCAGACATGCGATCCTTGCTTTCCAAATGACGCAAATCCTCAGAAGCCAGCATTGTCTTAGAAAAGAGACTGTATCCCGAATTGGGAGGTTTCTCTGGCTTTCCAGCCATTCTAAAGAAAATATAAAGAAATAAAGAAACGTTAACTGCAAAAGAGACTGGGTTAAGAAAAGAGGTACCTGTTCCTTAACGCAACGTCTTCTTTAGTAAGAACTTTGACCTTCTTGCCACCGTCAAAATCGGCATGTGTGGAGGCGTATTCTTCAATCTCTTTTTCATAGCGCTTTTCTTCTTCCAAGGTTTTTTCAATATATACGAGCTTTTCTTTGTCTGGTAATCTTTTCCAATCGTCTTTGTACTGGTCAGCAATTTCACTTTTGGACAAAATCACTCCATTTTCTTTCGCCGCATCTTGCTTCTCTTGCAAATAAATCTAGCAAACATACCAAATTGCAAAATGCGTACATTGAATACCAAGAGGAAAATTACCGCCATAGGAGTACGTGGTTTGATGGGAGCTTTATCTTTCTGATTCATCTTATTCCTCTTGAACTCGGTGGTAAAAGGAAGGTAATCTGGATGCTCCTCCCTAATAAAAAAATTTGATAAATATTGTCCATCTTTTGTTAAGGGAAATTAAGTATATCTTACAGGAAGCTTTCAACTTTTTTCTCGTATTCAGTTTTCAATTCAGTCGCTCTGTCTAAATACTTTTGCTTCTTCTTCTCCGGCAACGAGTTGTACATCCCAGCAATAATTTGGGATACTTTGGGCTGAGAAAAAGAACCAAAAATCGTTTATGTTTAGGATTAAATTCAAGGCAAAAAGACTTAATTCTTAATTACCATGTCCAACTCTGGTTTGTCCCTTAAAACTTTATCTTTCATATCGCAATAAAACAACATATACGACGACAGAGGTTTCTTCGGGAAATCGGGGTGTTTCAAACCCTATAAAAAGAATAAAAAATATTAAGACAACAGAACCTTCAATAGCTTCGACCCTAATTACCAATTTCTTGGTCCCTTTGTTGAAATTGGTCCACGGATGATGAATCCATTCCTTGGCGTCTTGTAAAATCTCTTTCATGATGCGGTACCGTCTCAAGCGGCCTTGAACGTACTGCCATCGCTGTTTGCATTCATCAGCCGTGTAATTCTTGAACTTAACCTACAATAAAACCCCCATCAAATTAAGTTAATTTCTCAAATCAATTTTTACTTTTTCCCAATCCATGTGCTTTTCACGTGACTCAAATCGCATAAAATCGTCCTTGGGTAAAATGGCTTCCATGCGTTTAAACAACTCCGTATCCTCCTCTTTGGGCCACTCTGCAATCTTCTTGTCGACGGGTGGCTCTTCGAGTACTTCATCGTCATGTGCTTCTTCGTCGTCATCCAGATGCGACTGTTCTGCGAGGACAGCTTCGACGTCCTCAGGCTTCACCTTTTTGGCTACAAAATAAATACGATTAAACAACCATAGTTAATACAGTAGAATATTTGTGGTAATTGTGGCAAATATTTTAAATTTAACTTGTCATCAGTTTCAACGAGCCGCAACGTCTCATTTATATTTAAATAAACTTTTTTCTTGTTCGTCGCCGTTTTGATAAAACCGCTCGTTTAAAACACGACTAACCCTGCGCCTTTGAAGCCTACTCCCACGCTTATTTAGGTAGGGTTCTCAACACGATATTTCGTATAATTTTTCCAGTCAATTAAAGGAACTGATCACTCATTTGAATAACCTGCTTATTTGATTGAGTGGGACGTAAAAGCAAATCATTGGTCAATATGCAAAGTTGATTCTAATATGTAATAAAAAGTGATCACAATAAGCGGCATATTCTGTAGTTCACAGACCCAAGTGCAGCAATAATATACCTTTTTTCTTGTCATTCGTTTTAACTGCAGCCAGTTTAATACCTTTCCCAAAGGCTCTTTCCAAAGAACCGGGTTTCTCAATGGCATCGACTAACTGTTCCAGTTTCGTGGGGTCTACTTCAATAGCAGCCGGCTCCGTAGGCTTTTTACCTAAAACAAATTCCCTTTACATTCTTGTCCACCTGGAAAAAAAAGTTCGTATAAAATACTTACTCTTTTTTCCTTTCGCCATTCTGTTCAACGATTAATCAGCAAATTCCTTCCTAAAACACAAAGAGAAAAGGCAAACATAAGCATAAGCCTTTGCACGGAAGAGTGATTACAACGGATGTCCACGACCCAACTTGTCTTTCCCGCATATTTATTACGAAAACCAGTGAGCAACATAGCAATAGCACCCCGATGCCACTGGCAGACACCCCTCTCCCGTATCTGTCGAAGCCCTACGGGGTTGACGACGAGGAACGGAAACCGTTTTGCGTTTTGTTGGGGTATAGTGCCATTGCATGAGGTGTGGGGAAGGATGGGACGCATAGATTGTGGCTTGCGGGGCGCACTATGCAGCAAGTCAAGCTATACGAGAAGTGACGGACAAGAGACGCACGGAATGGACCGGGACCCAAGGCAAAACCGGGACCAACGACCCTTGGACGCTTGGACCTGGGTATGAGGCCCTAGCCACGGCGTATGCAGAGAAGCTATAGCCATGCCAGGGCCACGCTTCCTGCCAACGTCAGGGGCCACGCCACTAAACCTGCGCAATGGAAACGGGACCCACGTCCGCAGCCCTTTTGAAGCGAGGAAAACCGTTGGACAAACGTCGAATCATTCGGATGCTAGCCTAGTCTGTTACATGGCATGCAAATTCAAATTTTGAGGCGCAAACGTGCCTGTGCTGGGGATTGGGAAATGGAAAATAATTCCCAGCAAACTAATTAAAATCGTTCACTTTTCAATTTCGGAACCATTAAATAGTCGCAATTTAAATACTACCCTAGACGCCAAACAATGAAAAATTAGTAGAATTCGCGAGCGTTTTTGAGGAATAAAAGCCTGGCAACTAGAAACGCTTGGGTTTGTGCAAACGGCACGGCGTCCCTTTCCCTTGCCTGGCCTCAACGTCAAGCGAAAGACGCACAATCCACGAAGGACAAAAGTCGTTAAAAAAACACTTGAACCTAAGCTCTAACGACTACAAAACTGATAAATAATAAGTAATACTCCGAAGCCTTGAAATTAGAGTCTATTTGGCTAAATTACGACCTAAGGAAGTGGCAGAAAAGCTGAAAATCTTACCTAGAATAATCCGGCGGAGAGATTTGTTCACAAGCTAGCACAGAACTCCTGGGCTGTGGCTGTTCCCAGCTTGGAGCTTCGGTTCAGTTGGCCTCGCCCGCTCCTTGTCCCCTATCGGGTCTCAGCGGCGGAGCAGGGAATTGGACAAAACTGGGGAAGGAGCCGTGCGGTAGAACATGCCAGGCTAGGCTAGCTGGATAGAACCGTAGAAGCGAAGCGGGGAACGTCGGCTAGACCGGACCGGTGGGATAGCAGACAAGGGGCAGTAGAATGCAGAGAGAGAGAGAGAAGGGGAAAACGGTTGGTGAAAGGCAACTCGGGCGACGAGACCGGAAAACCGGGCTAAGGCGGACGGCAAGCTTGACGGAAAAGAGGGCCGAGTTTCTGCTAGAGAACGCGGGGAGGGCTTAGCGAGACAGCGCGCTTCCCAGTCCGGTAACCAGTCGATAAACTTCCCCGCTTTTAGACACGTTCGTTCCCGTGCATGACGACGTTACACCCCCATCTGTAGAAATCAATCGCGCTGTAATTTACCCAAAATTTTATCCGAGCATAGAGCCTACAAGTGTTCGATTGTCGAATCTTATTCCCAACTGCCTAAATTCCCACTATAGGAAAGAAAACGAATAAAATCCCCCACGTGTTATTCGCGCTTTAAGTGCGCTCTCACCAGGGTGCAGCACTGTCAAGCGACCTTGGCGCGCAATATTGGCGCCTTTTTCAAATGAATTGCTTACATAGTTGGGAAGCATTGCGTCAATCATGTTTAATTGTCTGTACTGCTCACACGGGGCGGATAGAGATTGTCTGTGACAAGCCAAGAAGCCATGCGCATTACAGTAAGCGCATACATTTTTGGCAAGACACGGAAGAACTGTTCGCAGCTTGGCTGAGAGGCAAAAATAAAAGAATGTAGAATAAATAACTTTGAAAAGAATTATTTTCAAAAAATAAGGAGAAAAATGTTCTTTGAGTATTTTGCACAACACCCTAACAACTCTCCCCAACTTTCTTGGCACACAACCACATCACACGGTAAGTGTGGTAGTGAAAGAGTAGGATTCAGGAAATAGTTGATGCAAAGGCTAGAGCATTAATATTTAGAAACGAATTACGTGGCTCTCGAACATTCACAGTCAAGGTTTGAATTACCTCACGGATAATTCTAATAAATTATATTGAAAGTTCTAATCCGTTCTTTCGAGAAATTTCATGCCGCCGTTTATGCCTTCGCCAATACCGTTCGCGTTTCGTCGTGCCCTTCCCAGGCGCTAAAGGAAGCTTTTCGTATTTGGGGGCGGGGCCAGTATTTACAATACAACTTGAGCCTTTACAACTTCGCATCCGCTCCAGAACAGCATGATAAGAACTCAATTCTTCTTCCAACAAAGTATGCGCAATATTTCTCAATTGATACGGATCTAAATGACCAAACACATAATACAAAATTACAAAAAACCAAAACCAAACAAAAAACTCAAACTTACCTATCCGCATATCATAATATGTCACAAAACCAGTAATAAATTCGCAATACAAAGAGTTGTGCGTGGCGTTAAGGGTACGAATACACCAATACGTATTGTTATTGGCGTTCATGCAAACACAGAAAGGACCACCTAAGAAAAGAAACAGTTTAGAAAGAGCAGAATAAGCATAAAAAATAACACAAAAACATGGTTTTATACCTGCCCATAATGGCTTCGTCCTCCAGTGCTCATTGTCATGACTGAAACAATTCATCTTCTCCAAATTACACGGCGCTGGAGCAGGTTTATGTTTACGTTTTAATTTGCGTTCTTTACGTCGTAAGCGTTCTTCTTTCAGCTTCTTCCGCGCGTTCCTACGAGATTCCCTGGCTTGAGTGCGGAACGTCTGGCGAGACCACCTGTGATCACGAATACCGGAAATCTCTAAAATGCTTAACAAAAGTACACTTTGTAGCCAAAAAAAACTTACACGTCTTTGCAAGGACACCATTCCTGGACTTCCCCAACTACTGCAGTGCCCCAATCATTCCTACCGTAGACTTTCACATCAATCCGCCCACCATTGGTTCCAGGAGTGCCTCGGGGTGCGCCCAGTGAAGCTGTCGGCCCGCCGTACTTTGGTTCGCCGAACCACTTGGCATTTAAATGATCTTTGGGTTTTTTGATTTTACGTGTTCGGTGTGTGCTGGGCGATACAGGGACATCGGTCGTGGTAACCTCGGGTACCAAGTCAGAAGATGCGGTGATATTTTCTTCTCTAGAGACATCAGTGTCTCTCACCAATGTCGGATTGCTGTCGGGTTCCACTGCCCCAAACAATTTGGATTTAATTTTTTTCCGCCGTGGACTGAAATTTGTTACGCCGCTTTCAGAGGACGTGACTGTTGGAACAGCTGCTGTTGGAGTTGGCGTTGGTTCTGTTGTAGACGTCGTTATGAAGTCTTCCTGAGAAATTACTCCAACGTTGGGTACAAACAGTTCCGGCTCCGATTCGTCTTTATCTAGGTACGGATCCAAGGATTCCGGAATCACAGAGTTCAGAAGCGAAGGGTTATCTTCATAACCTTTGCCTTTGGACGGACGCATGTCTCGTAAATGTTTCCTAATTGACTTTACAAAACAAACACAAAATCTCCACGGGTTTAAAAGCGAAATTATATTACGCCAATTATTTCTCCTCACCTTCAATTCTATAAGCTGGGTACGCAGCACACGGATTTGACGATCAAAGTACTCTTTACTCAACCTCCAGTGAGTGGGGTCCGAATACACCTGTCTATTGCACGTAACACGCGATTGCGAAAGCTGACAACCGTAATTCAGGGACTGATTATTGCCGCTACTTTCAAAAACCGTTCCATTTCCTCGAGTTCCATTGCGTAAGGCCTATACGAAGGCCAAAACAAAGGCCACGATGTTAAGAGACTTTAGTTAACTAAACGAGATTACCTCTAAATCCAGAATTTCCTCCGAAATATCTTCCAAAATTAAATCAACTTCTTCCAACTCATGTTCGGCCACAATATCGCTCATTAGCGCGTCCGAGGAATCGCTTTTACTGCCTTCCTTACCCATTACATGACGCTTGCTACGAAACGTGCGCAAAAACTTGGGTTTCAGGTTCTTAATATCTATAAAGCAGTTCCGAGTTAACAAACACTGCATAATGACCTCCCAAGCTGATAAGATTACCTTTATTCAAATGATCTCGCAGAAAGGCCCTTTGCATACGTCGCTCCTCATCTTCAAGAGGGGCCAAATTGGCGCGTGACATGACCAAAGTAGGTGCCGAATACTGCTCTTGGAGGAACCGGCATTTGCAGTACTTTTTCTTGAGAACAGCCAATTTGCATCGTTTCATGTTCCACCTGAATCAAAAAATACAGATAGAAATTAAGGAAAGAACAAGAAAAAAATCATCGTAAAAACTCCCCAGACCTTTTAAGGTCCGATCTAAATTAACTTACGTATCTCCTACTCTTAGACATTGCCATTTCTGGAAAGCTCGGCAAGGACTTTGGTACTGTGGCTTCTGGCACTCGACAGTTAATCGTTCAATTCTAGCTGGAACCTGGTATTCTTCTCCTGCCGAAATGCCGTCCGCATCATCTCCTTCAGCTCCTTCGGTATTGTTTTCCAACTTTAGTCGGAAAAATACCCCAAAAGAACAGTTAAATGGTAAAGCAAACATGTACAGTCTGACAATTTCACCTTTGCTTGGTTGTTTTTCGGGGAAGAATGGGGCAATTTGCCTCTTTCAATTAAGTACGTATCACGCCAGCGAGGCAAAGCAGCCCCCAAAGGCTTTCTAGAAGTGGAAGCGAAATAAGGTGGGTAGAGAAAAGTAAAAGGTAACAAGGTCCAGCTGTTACTTCTTGTTCAGGAAACGTCGGAAAGACATGCCATCCATATGAGGAGGGGGTTCCACCCCTGCAATGTCTAAGAAGGTGGGCGCCAAGTCCACATTGCCAATCATGTTGTGGACACTAAGGAATAGACAAAGCTCCGTTATGATGTATATTCCCCAAGCCTGAGCCAACAGTTAAAAACTGAAACTTACATAGTGCCAGGAGTTATACCAGGTCCGCGAACCAGAAAAGGGACTCGGGTATCAAACTCGAAGGGAAAAGATTTTCCCTTGACTAATCCGAACTGTCCCAAATGATACCCATGATCTGACGTATAAAACATGTAGGTATTTTCCAATTGTCCTGAGCTCTTCAGCTCGTTGTATATCTAAACGTACCCCAAAACCAGTCAAATTATGTAAATGTAAGCCGACTCCCAGATCATACCCTCTCTACAGCATCGTCAACGCTCTGCAGCGTCTGAAGCCGTTTGGTCATGAGTAGATCCGTGAATCGATGATGGACAGGTTCCATTTTCCCCAACCAACGTAAGATCCATTGCTTGTCAGGATTCGGCGCGAAATCATACGCAGGTGTCCTACAATACATACATAATACAATATGCATAATATATTACATTTATATATATAATTTATATAATACATAACAGTATACGGTCATATAACGCTTATTGTGATCACTGGTTATCAGAATCAGCCGCTTGGAATCAAATTTAAAGGATCGATTCAAAATGATCAAATTCATAGCATTCTAATCGGTTATTAGAATCACACTTTCAGATATTAGAATCAATTTCAAAAGAATAAATCTTCCCATGTAGAAACGAAACTATAGTAGTGATTGCTACATGGATTTTGCATATTGACCAATGACATTTTACGTGTTTAATTTTACGTCGTTTTGACCAATCCTGTCATTTCCAGCCTACTATCACTACGCTTAGGCGGAAATCCCTTCTAAACATGTAATCTGTAGGAAAAGGAAGCGTGTGAGAAAGTGAAGAATCTCAAATAGAATACATATTTGGCTGACAAATGTGATCACAATAAGCGGCATCTACTGTACATAATATATAATACAATACAATACAAGGTTAAGAGCAAAACACCAGATGTCGAATGCAGTATTTTACCTATGTTTCGTAATATTGAAGTACATGTCTGAGTATTGGGGGGCTGAGTCTTCAGGTCCATGTGGCGCTGGGAAGCTCATCACGAGCAAGAACGGATTTTTGCTTAAATACTCTTTGGATTGTCGCAAAAAGTTAATGGAATCGTTGGCAATCAAGTCCGGATAGTAGTCCTGTGAAGCAGAAGGACATTAGTTCTGCTCCGTTAGCTCCCCTTTCAAAACACACTCTCAGCTCGTACTTGATAATAGTCAAAACCGTGCTTAATCTTTTGTCCATTAACATTCACAGTGTAATTGTAGTAGCGCGAATTCATTACAAGCCCCGCCCACTCACGCCAGCCAGGTGGGATATAGCTGCCGTTATACTTGTTTAAATACTTCCCAAAATAACCTAAAAAAAAACACAGAAAAAAAGAGTTTAGAGTGCATAACTAGAAATATATAGAACCCACCATGGGAAAGTTAAAAAATGCCCCGGTTTTCTTAGTTTTAATTGTAAAATCGGAACTAAATGTTACCTGTATTGTATCCTACATTGGCCAAATACGTTGCGAACGTTTTCGGTTCATGTTCCTCTTGCCAATACGTCGAGGAGCAGTTATCATTGTTGGTAAGCACTCCATGATTATGAACATAAAGCCCGGTCAAAAGTGAGCTACGTGAGGGGCAACACATGGGCGTCGATACGTAGGAGTTCGGGAAGAAAGCTCCTTCCTCGAGCAGAATCTTTCTCGTTTTGGGCATAAACTCCAAGGAGCCAAGTTCGACGTCTTGGTCATCCGTGAGAAAAAGGATAATATTAGGTTTCCGTTCCCTCTGTTCCTGTGTATTTTTGTGGTTCCCCACGTAAAGGGGTTTCTTCTTGGTCCGTTGCGGAGTGACTGGCTTTTTGGCTTGCTTCTTATTGTTCTTTTTAGTCGGGAAATCTTGCCAAAAGTCATGTTTCAAGCGAGGGCGGGGCTGCTGGAATACTCCCGCGTTTTTCCGACCGGGTACAGGAGCGTTCCACACTGGATCTGCTTCACTATGTGCGAGTCCAGCTACCCCGTTGGGCGCCGATGAAAACGAAGATGAAGAAGCAGAATCTTCATCGCGATGTACATTAGTTGCACGCAGGGCGGATTGGCGACGGGTTTCCCGAGCCGGAAGCACGAAGCCCACTGACGAAACAAGGCAAAGGAACCACAACCAAGCAAACGGCATTTCTTCTTTTGTTTTGGGTTAATATCTCTTGCGCTTTTAGCAGATAGCGATCCGGGATGACGGACCGCTTTAAAGTTGTCGTTTTTTGTTCATAAGAGGAACTGGAGAGTATAAAGTTGGCAAGTGAAGTCAATCACGTACGTGACGGTGGTAGCCATGCCTGGAGATCAAGCAGGAAATGGCGAAATTGACATGGCACACCTTAAAAAGAACGATAAAAACTAACAACTAATTAGTTTAACGTCAGGCTTTCGACAGAAACCCAAATCCCTTCCAATTTTTTTGTTGGCACGCAAAAAAAAGGCGAATCATGGTCACCGTGTATACTCGTTAAACCGTAATAGCTTCCTGCTGAAGAGAGCCAGCTTCTTTTGCCTTCTCCCCAGACGAGCGGGCAAAAAGTGGCAAAAAAACTAGTTCGATGTGGCAACCTTTGCAACGCAAAGATGTTGGCTAACGATCTCATTTAAGACGTAGGACTTCCTCTGCAACTAATGAGTAGTAAAACGACTCAAGAGACATATCTTTCGTTCATCCCTCACTCGTCTTCGTTTTTTTTAAGGAAATTAATATCTCTAGCCAGGATCACATCACATGGCTTCCACCGCAACTGGCTCAAATTACCCCCATATTCTCCGTTAATGGTCACACCAGCCTATTTTTTGGTTAGTTTGTTCAACTGTTATTATTATTATTTTTTGCCATTTTTTCCCACACTTTTTACGCAAACCAAAAGAAACGCCTTTACCTCCTCTTCTTGTAGCGCGTTCCAGTGGCTGCACTATGGTGCAATCTTTTTGGCACTCAGTGCGTAAAGATACCAAAAGTAAAGTAAAGTTTGACACACTGAGTGCCAAAAATATTGCCCCAGTGCAGCCAGTGGAACGCACTATTACGCCTGGTGCACACTGGAGTGTCGTTTATGTCAACATACACAACATACGACAGACAAACCAGAAAATTTCGGCACAAGCCGACATAATAAGCACTCTGACATACGAGTTGAGCACTGCTCAACTTTTGGCACACAGGCACAACTGACATACACCGAAATTTTCTGGTTTGATTACTAGTCGTATGTCATATGTTGTGTATGTTGACATAAACGACACTCCAGTGTGCACCAGGCTTTAGTCAACGGTGCTCGCTTGGGGTGTGAAATGCGATAAGCTTCTCCTATAGATGAACCAGATAAGCCAAACACACGCGGCTTCTTTTTCTTGAACAAATCTACCTAATAACGAAGCTTGTACTTGCTGGACAAGGTACACATTCCATGTTCACCTGGTGATCGTCACGTCTCTTATGACTTGGCTCTTTGATATGCAACGCGAAAACAATTCGCAAAACCTAGCTAGTTCCTGTCATGAGAAACGGCTTTACAAGTCGATAGCCTGATCCATTGGCAAGAATATATTGCTAGGGTTCTCCCCATTCTATTCACGTGACAAGAATATTTATTAGGGTCTCTCCTAAAACTTCTCTATCCCGAAAAGCTGAGCCAGTAACTGTTAAAGATGTGCCAGTCTGGTTGGTCTGTTTATATGCCTCGCGTTCCAGTGGTACCAGCGGCAAGTACCACGACCACGCCGGGGTTTTTGGGGGGTATGAGTATAAAAGGTGGGCGACACGAAAGAAATTTCCCTTCATTAGCATGACAATCTGTCAAAAGTGTGAAGCCTATGGGAAAATAGAAAGGTACAAGGCACAAACCCGGCAAGGGGGCCATCCGTTTTCGTTTTTCCCACTTAACATAGGCAAGAGTTCAAAAGAAGTCCGAGAAAGGAAAACGCCTCGTTACAAGTTTTTACCTGGCTACGGGGCTCTCCTTAGCTTCTCCTAGACTTCATCATGTGTAACAATTTTAAGGGAAAAAAGGGGAGAAAAACGAGGGCTAGGAATATCGAGAAGTAAGAATAAGCTCGAACGTGACCAGATGACTAAATTGCACAAGAGAACTTAAAAAAACACCTAAAAGCTAACGAGCAACACAACTCGAGGAGTCATTTACAGAGGCGACAACAAGCTTTCCAAAACAGCTGCTGGAATAGGTTTCTACGGAAGTTTCCTGCAGGTACAAACCGAGTGAAGCCGAAAGAGGAGCAAAACCGCCAAACTTGTAGATGTGAGCTGATATGGGAGGAAAGCTGAGAGCCTTTTCTAAGTTTTCCCAAAAGTTCTCTGGCTGGCATTCTTGTCTATCATTAGGCTTAAACGCTCCTGATTGGCTCAAGATCGCTTCTAATTAAGTTTTATGAAGAGTTTTCACGCCCAGGCGGGGCTTTTGGTGTGTCATGGGAGTTTATCCAAGATCAAAGGCAATGGATACATGGTTCAAGTTCTTGGAATGCTCTACATTTCGTAAGAGACATGTGATGTGGATGGTCAAAGCCGTAACCCTCGTGGCTGATGAAACTCGGAATAGCTTTTTGTCTGGCACCTTTTTCCTCACTGTAGAGGAGACGTTTTATCCTCCCAAAGAGATACACGCTTCTCTACGCATACAAGGTAGTAACAGTTGTTAAAATGGTGCTTGAAAAGCTGGCAAGACTTTTACTGCCCCTGTCCAGAACACTTGAGGCAGCTGCCAAAAACAGCAAAGCTTCATTAAGCGCAGAGGTGGAGACATATAAAAGTGCAAAAAAGAAAAAGAAGAAAAAAGAGACAAGACATCAAGCTTTTTGATGAATCCTGCAGTGGATGAAAGTTTGAAGGAGAACTGTGCCAACACTTGGGAGGACATAAAAGCCGTTTTGGGCTATAGCCTTTGCCAGCAAAACCAAGAAACTATCACGCCTTTTAATGACAAGAGGAAATAGTTAACATCCCAACCTTTGAGCTCCAACAAAAAAAAATAAGTATATAAAAGAAACAAATTCTTGGACGCGGGAGCAAAAACACTTGATTTGCGGCACCATGCTTCATACGTGAACTTCATGGCAAACCATTATTGTGTAGCATACCTGAGTAAATTTCAATGTTGTGTAGTAGCGTACGTCCTTGCTCTTGTAGCCGAGATGCAAAAAAAAGGAAAAACAACGAGGCAATTGTTCGCCAGATGCCAACTATCACAGCACCAAACTTAACGTCGACCACACTCCTCAAAGACATTTGCCTGAATGCTAACAGAGATGTGATGATGATGGACCCGTGGGGAGTGACGTCACGTCGCTGCCATAGCAACGCGGCTTTTTGACTCGATGGCGCGCACTATAATACTAATAAACAATTTCCCTTCGCTCGCAAATCATCTGTATCCCTTCGTCATAAATGTGTCCACTTTTACATTAGACGGACGATTAAGGAAAGCTAGCTCAGAGAAGAAATGCCAGTTTATTATCCACTAACTTGCGTTGTCAAGTCTGCTTTGCGTTGGCGATAATCGGCCAACCTTTGCAACCAAAGTTGCCAGTAGTCTTCACACTTGGCTTTAGACAAAAAATGCAAGTCTGCCGGGGCTCCCGTGGCATAACAAACGGCCAGCAGTCCATTTTCAATCTGTAACATTCATTCGTGAATAGAATTGAGGGGTTTTGACTTAACAAAAGTATATTTGGTACCTGAAAAGGGTAATTGACGTCGTGATTGATGGCTCCAATATACGCGGCCATCTGAATCGGGTCATCATAGGTGGAACTCAAGTCAGACTTGTTTCGCTGAGATGTTTTCCATTCAACTACCACTATTGTGTTCCTGGAACGACAAAACATATAAGGAAAAGGGACCTTTTAGGATCACGTGGAAAAACAATACTTGTAAAAAGCGACGCAATCAACGAAGCCTTTGTACTGGAGCTGGTCGTGGACCACAGAGCTTTCCAGGACTTTAACTTGACTCAGGTACGGCAGCAGGGCTTTCAGGCTTTGCCAGTGCCCCACGACTCGCGATCCAATGCTATCTTCTCGGAGAACTCCCCGGAAATGAGTTTCCAGACAGAAATGGAGTTCTTTCCCTGTCAGCTTGGCTTCTACGGACATAGACAGAGGAGTCTTTCAGCTCAAGGTAAAGCTCTTTATGGAAAAAATAAAATAAAAAAAGAATTACCTCGCATATAGGCATTAAGGCCTTCCTCGCCCAACTCGGCAATCTTTCTCTTCCGCCATCGACCCAAAGCCATAATGCTATCTTCGGACTTGGTCTCGTTGAGGATGTGGGTAACGCTCGGGTAGCTCTTAAATTTTTGATCTACGAGCAGTCCATACGTGATGATAGCGTCTGTGTCGACTTTGATGCACGTTTTCTCGCCCAACAAAGGTACAGAGAAAACCCAAGACGTCTCAGGACGAATAACGAGCTGTGGTTTTGATAAACGTGGTGCTTTGGATGTCTGAATCTTATGGCTATCGGGTGTAATTGCAATTCCTGAAATAGGATCAACCGGAACTGTCTGTTCAAGCTGAAGGCTCGAAATGGCCTTATTATTGGAAGCTGACTTTGGAGGGAAATCTTCTTCGCCCCATGCTTCAAAAGCTGCTTGAGCTTGTTCCGCCAACAAGGACGATTGCTTTGGAGCTAGCGGTTGAACATCTCCTCTTTTCAGGATGTCAGACTTGCTAATTCTCTCCTTATACTTGGATATTCGTGTGGAATACTTTGCACACAAATCACAAGACTGCCGCCAAGGATAATGTCCGCCTTTGGCAAGCAGAAACACTGAGGAAAACGGCAATTGTTTTAGTAGCATATTCATAGAAAAGAAGTTTCCTGAAGTCAACCCGCACGTTGAAGCAATTCTAATTGGCACATTCGTCATTTTCCCCTTAAAAGCGTGGGAAAAGAGTGAAACTACACAGCTACGGATTCAAAACAAACACCCACATTTTTTCCCTTCACCATAAATAAGACCTCAACGCCATCTACTAGAAGCTTAAATAAAAGTTTGCATTGCCGAGCCCGAGGCTAGGAATTTAACAAATACGTAAAAATGTAACTGAAAAAGAAAAAAACAATTTTTTTTTCAAAATCCAAATGTTTGTATCATGGCTAAGTACAAGTAAAATCGCGCAACACCAATGCATGAAATGTAGATTTAAAAAAAGTTGTAAAGAAAAGATTTTTAAAACAAACGGGAGTTACATAGGATAATAGGGGTAATAGGAATAGAAAAGGGTATAAAGCAAATCCGCATACAAAGTTGCACTGATATAATGTCATGGTATGGTCACAAAATGCTTTAAGCCATAGCATGCTAAGTAAAACGAAGATCCATTTGAGCCGAAAAGCCGGAGCAAGAGTAGACAACGAGGACAGATGGGAGTTTATCGTTAAGCTTTACACAGGCGTTTGCATTGAATGGACTTAGGTGACTCCCCCTTTTCAGGATTCGACTCCCGCTTTTATACTGTATCAGCAGCACCAATCAATTCCAAGTCATGTCGAATCCCTTCGAGATCTCTTCAAATTAACTCTCCGGACTAAATTTTTTTTCGAATGCACTGCAAGCTCCGCTTTAAAAAAAAATCCCCACAAGAATCAATGAGGTATACAAAACGGAATGGACGCGAGCAAAGTTAACGTAAATAATGAAATTGAAATATCCGGAAACTAAAAAATCGAGGTAATAACTCAAAAACGAACGGAACTCGTTTCTGTGCCAAAAAAAAAATAGCTCGGTCCAAACATCAGTGTCAAATGCTCTTTGCATGTTACACCGGTGAGTCTTTGGCAACGCTCGTTTTGGACGCGCTCTTCTTCACGCCATTGCCTTCTGGAGGAATCAGCTCTTTCTTCTCCGCCGGTGGACTGAGGAATTTCGAAGAAAAACTATTAGAACATTTTTCAGAATAGCACTGTCACGATGCTCAAGAAGTAGTCCCGCGGGATGCAAAAGATAGAAATAGCTTACAAGACAGTTCTAGTCGGTCTTGAAGAAACCGCCCGAGTTTTCCCGCTACTGAAGTCGTACTCGGTTTTAGAAATATTTCGTGCAACCTTCGCATTCCAGGATCTGTGCGGTAAAAGATCGAAATCATGCATGGCAAGCAGTTTAAGAGAAAATTTCATGCAGATAGACAGGGTTTCAAAGAGCCAACACCCTCTGATTTTTCCGAAACAATGCATGAAAAGAGTTGTAGACGCGTGCAAATCCCCCAAGGCATATCACGCATTCATGACACACTTTTCGTCTCTCACACACCTGTCAATCATGTGACTCGACTCGCTATTAGCTGTCTCTTTCACCATTCCGCCTTCCGCGTCTTTATCCTGACTACGATTTAAAGGCGTTTTGTCACTATAAATCAGCACCCAACAACCAAAGCAAAGTGTTCATTACTCCCTTAGAAAAGCACAGAAAAAGTAGTAAAAACGTTGCTTGTTACCTATTCTTGCTCTTGCTTTGCTCCAGATCATGAGACTGAGGGTTCTTACCGCAGCATTTAACGCACAGCAACATTAAGACTCCTGAAAATAAACCACACTCTTTTAAAACTTCAATCGCTCATAACAATAATAAGATACCTGTTTTATTGACGCAGTAGCACGTGACATCGACCAAGACCAAGATTACTAACAACAGGACCACAATAATTCCAATTACGAATCCAGTGGATGCTGTTTGTGCCTGTTCCTGGGTTTCAGCTTTGCCCTCGTCAGCTCCTAAATATTCCAAGAGGCGCAACGAAAACAAGGCAGGGGGAGGAAAAGAACACGAGTTAATTTAGAACCAGCATAGCCAAGATTATTCAATAAATTATCATTTTTTTCCCCAATCCCGCATCAGTGATTATGGTCCCCCAATTACCTGCAACGCTTCCCAAGCAAGGTGCAATGCAATAGAGACAGTATTAGGAGAGCGAAAGAGAAGAAAACCCGTGACAAGAGAGAGAGAGAGTAGAGAAAATGAAGAAAAACTCCCAAAAGCCGACAAAAATCCAAGGCGCAGGAAATCCGAAGTAACGTTTCTTGACTCGGTTCACTTTTGTATGCACAAAAAGAGTGAAAGACTTGTTACATAGAACTCCATGCACGGGACAATCAATCGTCACCTGCTCATTGCGACAGGTAAGAACTATGCGACAATTTTTTATTTATTTATTTTTTTTATTTTTATTGTTCAGTTTTATGACAGGGCAATATAACGCAAAATTTTGTATTTGCCGTTTCCAGCTGTACAATGAAAAGGTTGGCAGATTTTGTTTCGTATGATTATTTTCCCCCCTTTTTAATAGTGTTCGAGTTTTTTTATGTATGTTTTTCGCTAAGTTCCGTTGAGGCTCCCCAAAATTTTAAAAAGTTTACACCGAAAGAACACGAGATCTGACGACTTGATTCGCAATGAAGACCTAAAAAGTTACCCCAGGCTTTCTCTCAGTGATAGACTTCGACTTTTTCCTGGACGTCAAAATTCAAGATCTGCGCTAGGAATTAAACATCGAATAGTTTTCCTTTTCCCCGTCAACGTAACTTTCAATCACTCTAAATTTTTCCTCCAGTGAAGACAATTTCAGATCTATATGCACCGTATATAAACGATAAAAAAGACAGGAGAGTTTTTAGTTCAAATGGATTCAGGAAAGTGAACCAAATCAAGTTACGGGAACTGCCATTTTTTGTGTTTTTCTTTTCTAGCTGCGATGAAAATTTTAACACCTCGTTTCGTCTGTTCCAAAACTATGCCATAAAAAACGGAAAAGCTGGTGCGACAGCATGCAAACTTGCCATTCACACTTTTTCGCTCGTGAAACGCAAATAACACCAGGTATGGAATACCCTCCATGCCATTTTTTTAATAATTCGACCCAAAAAAAAGCTGGAAGCCTTCGAAAGATTATTTACACCAAGTTTTTCCCCACCCTTTGTTCAAATAAATGTCGCGGTTCTCTTTCAGCGGTTATTAAGCTTGCAGATCCTCACAAAAAGCCTAACACACGTGTAGTTTCGGGGTGCTGTGATAAAACGGTTTTTTTGCAATGCACAAAAATAATAAAATGAAAAAGGTCCCTGTCGTGGCCTTGGAATGGAATAGGACTAGGCAAATAACCTTTGATTAGTTATCCCTTCCTGCAAGTTCTTAACGGTATACGGAATTCCAAATTCGTTTTCTTTCAAACGAAAAGACAAAACGAAAAGAAAGAGAAAACTAAGAAGACAGAGAGCATGGCCTGTTTTGTGTATGGCAACGATTCCCTTTCGCTTGCATAGCAATTAGTCCCAGTCCCACCTGAATTACCAGAGAGAAAAAAAAATCGGAAAATCAATTCGCTTCTGAGGAATCGGTCAGTCAGAAAAGCCTGCGCAGTTATTGGTCATTTTGAAAATTCCCCCGAAAGTTGTGAAATTTGAATGGTTTTTTATCAAAATAATAATTAAAAAAATTCAGCGATTTCTCTCGAACAAGATTTTTTCCTTCCCCAACCCCCAAATATCGACATCGGATCCCAGCTGATGGCAAGGCTTATTTAAAAGGTCAAGTCTAGGGGTCATTCGAGATCAATATCCCGCCCCCAACGTAGGGCTAGCACCAACACAAGAGGAAGTACGATACCCGGCGCGGCATCGGAGGCTGCGGATGACGATTTCTTCCCTTCAACGCCATTGCCTGGACGAGTAGGATCTGATGAGGTAAACCAAAACAAGGTTGTGGTTTGGACCGGAGCGAACCAAAAAAGGGGGACAAGATAGGGTCGTCCAAAGGGTAAGAATGGAATGGGAGGGTAGTACAAAACAGCCAGATGAGAGATGGAAATTGACAGTATTTTGTTACTAGACTATTACGAACTTGAAAAAAAAAAATCCCCTGGTACTACACTACACATACAGTCCCCACCGAAGGAAAAACAAACGTAAAAAAAGAGTAAAAACATAAACAATAATACTAATAATGGAAATAGGCCCCTCCCCACAATGGCGCGTTATTTATAAAGTTGGTGCAGGACATGCTCATACAAACAAGTCGAGAAAAATATACAATAATATAAACACATCCACAGGTTTATATGTTAAAAGCATTCTTCCCCCCGCAAAAATAAAATAAAGAAAATAAGACACAAAGAGGAAACTAAAATATAAATTTTCTTGCTTTTTTTTTAAAAAAGAAAAAAAGCTTAAAAGAAAACGCGCACTTACCCTTGGCCGTACGAAGCAGAATCTCGGCAGGTGCACTGTTGCCAATGACATTATGGGCCCGGAGTTCAATGCGATAAACAGTATCTGGGCTAAGATTCTTCAGTTCGTAGCGCACGTTACCCGGATACGAGACTTCTTGGTGAGTAAATGCGCTAGCTTCTTCCCAACCTTTGGTCGTGTTTCGCACCTAAAGAAACGTAGGAATTTGCGTTAAAGAATCTGATTGAAAAAAGAGAAAGACTTAGGTCTTTCTCTTTTATTCTTTTTACTTGGTAATAAGTGATGTAAAAGTAGTCAATAGGTTCGCCATTGTCGGGAGGCGCGGTCCAAATCAATTCGTATTTCTCGGGGTAAGGCGTGACCACAATGCCCGTAGAGGGTGAAGGCGTCGCTAGAATGATGGGCTCTTCAGGAGCAGAGCGCTTGGGCATCGTTCTGGTCTCGGTATTATCCCAAGGTCCATAGCCCACTTGATTCTTGGCGGCGAAGCGGAATACGTAAGTGGTTTGGGGATTCAAGTTCTCGAGAATGTACGGGTAATCTGTTCCCAACAACCCAATAAAAAAGAATCAATACAACGTTTCCTACCAGACAGTCGTTAACTTCCTAGTTGTACCATCCTAATAGAGTAAGACTTTGAATGAAGACAAAAATAATGGCAGATAAAAGTCCCTATGTAGGTTCCTAGTTCAATATGTTACGTTTTAAAAGGAAAGTTTGGCTTGGTACACAAAAGTGGAATCTAAAAACTTGTAACAAAGTGATTTCTAAGTCCCTTCAATTTCTAGCAAAACGCTTCCCAACCCAGTCAAAACCGCTAAAGGGACTTGAACGCAACGAAAAACAAAAATCCAAAATGCAAAACCAAAACTTTCGAAGCTAATGCAAATCCAAGCCACATAAAAGCAAACGTCAACGAGCTTGCCATTGCCTGACTCAACCAAGAATTTCCAGTCCTCCAAAACATGCACAAAAACAGGATTTCGTATGCAAAACAAGCAACTCAAAATGCAACAAACAGATACGCTGCCCAACCAATCTAGTCGTACGGCATTCTCTTCTCATCCCAATGTTTCGTAATGTTTTAAAAATAACCCCCTGATAAAAAAAAAA